>JANVCL010024586.1:0-10329 GCA_026546855.1 Erythroxylum incrassatum
ATGCTAACACATTTCCAGCAATTTACTTCCATCCGAAAATTGACATTCTTAAAGACTAAATTGAAACTTGAGTCCTTTAGGACATTTGTAGCCCTATTTCTCTAGTTTAATCCAAATTAAAAATCACCTCATTTGGATGACTAGAGCAAACGTTATGGCCAAAATACTTTCTGCTCTTACTAATCCAAGACCAAATACTAAACCCGACTTAAATTCAAAAATTGAAAGTCTTATAGGCTAAATTGAAATTCAATTCCTTCATATGATTTATAGCCCCAAGTCTCTGTTTTATTTTTCCATAAAAATCAGTTCAATCGGATCTCCACAGATCAAGAATTTCTCAAAAGACTAAACCATGTTTAGAAAATTAACTAACTCACTTTGATTAAATTAATCACTCTCAATTAAATCTCAAAAATTCATAAATTTCCTATGAGGATGTAGATAATTGTCTTAGGAATCTAACGCTTTGAAAAACAAGTCAATCGGATGTCGGACGGAAAAGTTATAGGCAAACGATTGGAGAGGGGTCGGATTGGAGGACGAAATCACCAAAGAACCAAAACGGCGTCGCATATCACGCAAAGGAAAACGACGTCACACAAGAACCAGACGGCAGCGCCTAGAGGAGAAGAAAAATGCA
This sequence comes from Erythroxylum incrassatum, assembly GCA_026546855.1. Classification (NCBI taxonomy): domain Eukaryota; kingdom Viridiplantae; phylum Streptophyta; class Magnoliopsida; order Malpighiales; family Erythroxylaceae; genus Erythroxylum; species Erythroxylum incrassatum. Next base: position 644 of record JANVCL010024586.1, read on the forward strand.
AAATGGCGTCGCACAAAGGATAGAACGGCGTTGCACGTAGGCGCGCGGGTGCTTGCCCTAGCGAGGGACGCCTAGAATTTCCGAAATATTTTTTTTATAAAACCAAAAATTCCAAAAATCATAACTCTTGATTTCTAACTCCAAATTTGACAAATTTGGTATCAATAGAAAGCTTAAGGGAAGCTCTACATGTAGGGACCCTAATCTCGGGCCAGCGGCCCTACTGGGGTGGATTTCCCCTGGGTATTGTCCTCTTTGGTACTTGGATGAGTCCACCACTCGAACCCAAGACCTCAAGGTTTTGTTCCACTTTAAGTGAACGCCTCACCGGGCCATTGGCTCAATGGTAAGAGGCGTGCACTTAAAGTGCAACAAAACCGTGAGGTCATGTGTTCGAGTGGTGACTCACGCCTCTGACCAAAGCAGACAATACCGAGGGGAAACCCACCCCGGTGAAGGCCGCCTGGCCCGAGTTCAGGGGTCCCACATCTACAACTTAATTTAATAGGCTTCCAGCTGCCTCGTGAAACAGAAGTAGTGATGAGATGGCCCAGATGTTTCGTACAAAGCACGAAAAGATAAGGCAAAAGCGGGTTCCCTTGTCGTATTCCTCTAGTAGGGGTAAACGCATCACTGAGAGCCCCATCCCAATTAACTTGCATTGTCATCATGGAGACACACTTCATGATGAGGTTTATCAAAGAGTTTGGGAGCCCAATGTCTATAAGAGTATCTTGGATAAAATCCCAAGAAAGTTGATCGTAGGCTTTCTCTAAATCCACCTTGATAGCCAATATCCCCATCTTTCCTGATTTCCTTCTCATGGTATGGATAATCTCTTGGGCGATAATGATGTTGTCGATAATTAACCTTCCTAGGACAAAGCTGCAATGATTCGGGGCTATAAGGTCATCTAGGTAAGGTTTCAGCCGGTTCACGACAATTTTGGTAATAGCTTTGTAAATTACTGAACAAAGAGCTATAGGTCTGAATTTCGTGATCGACATTGCGGATGGGGTCTTTGGAATGAGGACCAAGATTGCATGATTCAGGACTTGCTCCCAGACTTCATGTCTAAAAGTTTTCTAAATAAATTGAATGATAGCAGGCCTAACATGACCCCATTGGGATTGGAAAAATAGAGCATTAAAACCATCAATTCCTAGTGCCTTGTTAGGAACCATGTCAAAAAAGTTTGTGTTGACTTCTTCGGGATAGATTAGGCCTTCCAAATCAGTAATAGCCCGATGAGGAAAAGAAGGGAAAAGGTAGGTGGGAAGAGGTTATGTCGAGGTCGAAGGGTCAGCTGTGTAAAGTTTTTCAAGGAATGTTTGGGCTAGCCGTCTGATACAAACTGGATCTGAACTTACACAGCCATCTTCGTCTCGAAGGGAGTTGCAATGCAGTTTTCGTCTTTGGCGTGTAGTGACTGCATGGTAATATTTTATGTTTCGGTCCCCTTGAGCTATCCATTGACATCTAGATTTTTTATGCCAGAACAGTTCCTCTTGAACGAGGACTTGTTTAAGCTCATGTTGTATAAACGTCTCCAGGTCTCGCAAAGAATCAGAGTCCTCTTCTTCCAAAGTTTTTTGAATGCCCTTAGATGCACCATGAGTCTCTTTTTACGTTGAAAAATGTTACCAAAAGTAGAGGAATTCCACTGCTGAAGTTCGTCCGCCAGTTTCCTGAGTGCAATAGAAACTTCTGTCAGATTAGGATTCCGATTATCTTTTACAGTTTGGACAAATTGGTCGTGCCAGGTAGATTGAAATCGGAAAGCCCGAGGGGTAGGGAATTCGGCGTAGGTTGGATTAAATTCACGAGGAGAGGTCGGTGATCAGACTTAAGGAATGAAAGGTGTGTAATTATCTTGTTTGGGAATGAAGTCAACCCAGGGTTAGAACAGAAAACGCGATCAAGTCTAGCGCGAATATGACCTCTCCTCTAAGTGAATTTGGGTCCTATAAACCCAAGATCCTAGAGGTAGCAACATTGAATACAATCCCGGAATTGAGTGCTCACACTGGAGCGGAGTCTGAAGCTGCCTCGTCGATCTTTTCTTTCTAATTTTGCATTGAAGTCCCCACCCAATAACCACGATTTAGTGGTAACACGAGCAATTTGACCCAGATGTTTTCGTAGGAAATGTTGTAGCGGGTATATAGGACTGACATAGATGGCAGTGAAGTCGAAAGAGGTTTGCGCCTAGTTAATGTTGACTTGAATAAATTGACGATGAGCTAACAGAATTTGGATAGTAAAGTCGGTATGCCATAAAAGCCAAATGCCTTCGGAGAACCCATCAGCCTCCACTCTTAAGGATTGATTAAAACCCAATTTCCTGATAATCTTATGTGCGCGTACTCCACTAATGCATGGTTCTACCAGTACTACAAGGATCGGTTTATGAATCCGTATGTAATTCTTGAGAATTGGCTGAAAGGTCTTGCCTCTAGCTCCTTGGCAATTCTATATGAATATTGACATAAAAAAAGGTCGAAAAGGAAGGTAGTTTCTAGGAGGCATGTGGACCAACCAAGTCATTGATTTGTCCCTCATCAGAGGAATTCACGGTATGCGGTGCTGTCTCATCCATTGGAGAGTCTATGACAACGGTGTCGTCATTGTCCGAGGTTAGATTATCTTGAAGGTCTAATGGTCTAGAAGGGGGCAGGAGATGTTCGGTGGTTAGTGGGGAGGGAAGTAATGCGTCGTCATTTATGTCCTCCTCCATTCGGCCACAGTTCGTGTCTTCATTCATAGGAATGGTGAGACAGCTATCGTGGATGATTAAATCATGGTGGGAGGGTATAGAAATGGCCACGTGGTTAATGGTTAAGTGTCAGGATCCTTCAGGCCTTTTACCCAGTTCAGAATGGCGTTGGGCTTGTTTAATTAGGTTTATTTGGTTTTGGGAGGATCTGGCTTTGTCTGTAGAGGACCCAGCCTGGTGCACACTCGGCCTACGATGCGAAGGCCCATTCACGTGATGACCCTGTCTATTTGCGTGCACCTTATACGTCGTCTACTGTGGAGGGACCAAGTTGGAACGATTTGGGTACGCGTCTGGAAGGTTCTTTATCACTAGGGACTGATGTGGGTTGAGGGAAGGAGCAGCATTTTCAACCAACGCCTAGTATCTCGAGGCTCGAGATCCCTCTGGGCTGTCTATGTTACACCTGTCTCATCCTACTAGCGTGCCGTTGGAGGTAAGATGGCTCCATCTCTGGACTTGAATCCAGGGGTTGTAGGCTATGTTGGGTTGAGCAGTTAACGTTGGAGATGTACGCATAATTGTTGGGGTATCTATTGGTTAGTGCTCAGAGGGATCGCTTGGTGCTGAAGGGGCAGAAGTCCAAGAGGTGCAACTCACGGTCTCATGTCCAATCCGCCTTCACTCAAAGCAAATCGGAGGAAGGCCTTCATATGCGAATTTGATTCGTTCTCCGTCCAATTCCACCATAGATCGGAGGGATGATTTGAGATCGATTTCTACCGCTACCCTTGCATATCGTCCTCACTGTGATTGTTGTGTGGTTGCGTCGATTTTAACTGTACGTCCGATTAGATTTTCGAGTGCTCACAGGATAGATGGGTGGTAGCGAGCGACTAATAACTCGGGAAATCGAGCCCAAGTAACCACGCGTGATACTTTGCCGAAGGAGGGTTGGAAGTTGGGATTTCATGGCTGAACGGATAGGGCATCACCCACGTCCCTTTTGTTAGAGCGTTGAGGTAATCTTCTTCCTGCATAAAATTGATCAAAAAGAAGTCATTATCCAAATCAATAATTTTCATAGGACCAGTCAATTTCCACATAGGATAAAGTCTAAGTTTGAGCATGTTAAAGCCGATATGGCCACCCAAAAGCTCGACAATGACCGCATGTTTCCAGCATTTGTCTAGTCGTCCTTTAAGGGAGTTGGACAATTCAATTCTCGGTCCAAGTTCGCCTTGAACCATAGTGATGTCTCCCTCTTCAATTTCCACAGGATCTTCATCTGGCCAGGCTAAAGCTCCAGCAGCTTCAGGGACTTGGATATTAGTGACTGCGGTGCCATAACTGTGTGGGAGAGTAGTCGGAGTAGTAGGAGAAGTGGGTGGGTCCTTCTCCCTTTCGCATATTCGGACTTTCTTGACGGCGTGTTCGACGGTGTCAAGTGAGTTAAAATCATCTCGTGAAGAATCAGAGTGTTGCCAGTTTAGAGCGTTTTCCATGATTTTCAAAGCTTGTTTTTCTAGTTCTGATTCAGTTTAATTTAATAACCCATTCATATAAAAACTAGCTAATTTAATAAAGAACCAGCTGATTTACCATTGAATCAATCGAAGTTGGTTGGTTCTTCAACCATCTTTGCTTTTACTCTTTACTATTGTTCTCATTGTTTCCTTTTTTGGAAACTGCTACTCCCTCTATAACCCACAAACAAACTTTACTATCAGTACTGAGTAGAAGTAATCATGAATTAGCAGCACACAGCATGACAACATAATTGTGGCCACTAATTACCTTTTTTTTGTACGAATATATGCAACAACTTTATTGTCTCTCGACCCACCCCCACTGCTACCCCTTAACCCAACATACTACTCCTTCTCCATCTCCAACCTTCACTACTTCCCATAATTCGACAACCAACTTACTTTTACCCTTACCCAAACTGAATACACCATGACAATAGAAAAAACCTTTTCCATCTATAAGACAAATACCTTGATAATCTAACTACAAACCCAAAAATCCCTAAAATCAAACCTAGATGCAACAACACAAGACTCAACAGACTTCCCACCTTTGAATGATGTAAAAGAGCCCAAAGCACAAGAACAAAGACCGAAAACGACTTAGTCTTCCATGGTAAGGGTGGATGCTGACAATCTAGGAAAATTAAGGCATGTGGCCTCTAACTCTGAAGGACCCTTTTGTGCTCCATTGGAGGTATTGAGAAATGGTACGTTGAAATGGAAACCTTTTGTAAAGGGTTTCTTCTTAGACAAGAGATTAGCGTTTCCTGTAGTGAATTCATAGGAAAATGTGGCTTGGAGAAATATAAGCCTATTGAATGTAACGGTGAATGAAGATGAATTGTTCATTTTTAAGTTCAAATATGAGGAGTATGCTCAAAAGGTTATTAAGGCTAGCCCCTGGCATATTCACGGGCATCTAATACTACTGAAAGTGTGACATCTTGGAGTGAATCTATATAGAAAGAAATTGAACAAAGTCCCACTTTGGGTGAATTTCCATAAGGTGCCACTGGAATATTGGATGGCAGAGGGGTTGAGCTACATTGCAAGCAAGGTTGGCAAGTTGTTGGGTATGAATGAGAATACAACTATAATGAGCAGGGTTGGTTTTGCTAGAATCTACATTGATGTGAATATTACTAAGCAATTACCCGAAAACCTAAAGATAATGAAACTAATGGAAGATAGAGATTTTTTTTAGAAATTAAAAATTCATTAAATAATAGAGAAGATTACATCTGGAGAGGGTCTCTCCTGTGTGGGATAGATCCACTTGGTTCATTGAGTACATCTAAGATAACAAAAACGGCGACGTTCAACAAAATAAGGCATATCGTTTAACAATTAGGGTATAACGATCTTTGCCTTCCTCAAATCTTCGACTATTACTCGATTGGGGAGGATGAGAGATGACGGTCTGATGGCGACGCTTGTGGTGGCTCTATGGATCAACTTCTTCTTAATTCTTCGCTCAAATAAGTACTCTTCTCAAGTAACAGACTCTATGTTGGACCTTGTTTCCGAAGTCCAACATTCGGAATCATCAAAGCATGGAGGACTCATTCTTATAACTTACTAAGCAAAAATTGGGAAACTTCCATTTGGAATTTCAGTTCGGCTTCTTCATAGCATTTGTTCCCCCTTTCCTAAAGTTTCTAATGACACCAAGAACTCTCAATTTGGTTCAGAATTAAAGAAGTTATGGCCAAAATACTTTCGTGCTAAAATTAAACCAAGACTAAATGCTACACCCAAATTCACTCCAGAAATTGAAAGTCTTAGGGCCTAAATTGAAATTTGATTCCTTCTGATAAGTTGTAGCTTCATTTCTCTAGTTTATTTAGAAGCAAGAATCAACTCATTTGGATCTCTACAGATTGAGATATCTCCAAATACTAAAGTATGTTCAGAAAAAATATCCAACTCATACTCTTTTAACCAATCCTCTTATTTTGATTCAATCCATATTTTGCAAATTAATATCAAAAGATAAAAATTTTTATGGAGGGATAGAAGAATGTCTTAGGAATCCAACGCTTCAAAAATCAGGTCAATCGGAGGTCAGACGAAAAATTTATGGCCAAAGGAGTGGAGAGAGGTTGGGTCAGGGGAAACATGACAATTAGTCGACTAATACAAATAAGAGTTGGGGAAAACATGACAATAGTCGACTGGTCGAAGACTATTAGTCGACTAAGCCTATAATAATCAACTAAAAACTCTTGGTCTTTCTCTTTCCAACATCCTAACTTCCACAATTCATAACTTTCAGCTCCGATATCAAAAAATGTCATACTTTATAGCGTTAGAAAGCTGGAAAGATAAGCTACAATTTCATTAAACAAAATTGGCTAATTCTATCTAGATCAATACAGTTTTTCCATTGAGTTTCTGCACACCATCCCTACACCTAGGGAAGTTTACTAAACACAATATTTCCTCATAATCAATCACTACCAAATACCTTTTGATACTCTTGAATTTCACCCTAACCATATCATCCCATACACCCTTCCAATTTCCAAAATGCTATACTAAAACAACAACCAAATGCAATCTCAATAAGGAAGAATAGGCACAAACACATTCCTCTTCCATAAAAGCCATACTCAACCTATAAAGTAACACAACCATACACAAAAGGAAAATCCTTGAATTCTCATTCTCATTTCAAATCAAAATGAATGTTCATACATAGCTTTAATTACATATCAACATGTCCATCATTAATATAGCCCAAGATACAAAATACATGAGATGCTCAATGTTTGATATGCTTATAAAACTATCCAAAAGTCTAGTTACTAACTTAGTATAAAAGTATCTAATGCCTTGGAGTTTCCGATGCCTTGCAAGGTTCACGCTTGTCTTATTTCGCACCTGATGGGGTGAGAAACTCGGCTCAGTGCGTAATAGGTTTATAGCCATCCGTAATGAGCCACACAAATAAGCATAAATACATAGTTATCAAGCAATTCAACTCATTCACAAATTCATTACACAATTCATAATTAACCGAAGGTTATCACATAAAACATATCATGAAATCTTCTACCAAGCATAATACTTTATTATGCATCATACTCAACAAAGTCATAATGAAATGCACAAAAAATGGCTCTAGAGTTTCGTGGAACAAAACGGTTTACACCGTGAACAAAACGAGTCCGATTTCTCAGGATCTCGCGGCCTCAACTGGGCAGCTGGGAAAAGGCTATAGGTCAACATGCACGTGACTAACGAAACAGGTTTCTCTCTTGCCCAATCCAAACAAATCTATGCTCACTTTAGTCAATCACAAATTTGCATTCTCATGCTTCTTTCATTTCATCAAATTCTCATATCTTCATACTTTTCATTTATTTCAAAGAAAACAAGTCATATTTCATAAAGCATTTTCAACTAGTCATCACAATTCAACATTTACGAAATTTAAGGCAATCACGCACACAAATAGGGCATTTGCCCATCACATAATAACCATTAACATATTACCCACCTAATTTGTTGAAAATCCAAGCTCAAGATTGCCCTTCCTCTCTCTCTTTAGTAAGGTTTTCTTGATTCCATTCAATTAAACCAATTTTTATTTATTCCTTACGTTCAAAAGAAAGTTCATAAAATTCAAGAATCAGGGAAATGCTAAAATTGAATTTAAACCTAACCTACCCATAGCCCATCTAAGCTAGAAAAACCAAAATCCTAACTTAAAAATCCAAAAATCAATTTGGTTTCGTCTTCCTCTTGTTTCTTCCTTCATTTTCAACACAAACCCTAACCTCTATTTAATCCCCTTTTTGAACCTAGCATAAGAAAGATGAAACTTACCTCTAACTAGTTGATTTCCTCTTCTTTTTCTTCTTTTTTATTCTTCCTTTCAAGTTTCCTACGATCTTCCCTTCTTTTCACATTTTTTTTCTTCATCTTTTCCTTTAGTATACGACATCTCTCACTTCTTCTTCTAATTTTAAGACACCAAAAGCCTATTCCTTCCAATTTTTCCCCTCACCAACTTAGACTTTCCTATTTTTCCCTTCTTTGTCTTTTATGTCTCTACACCTCTAAGCTACTTAACTCCTAAAGCTAATTTAATTCTAACACTACATTCTAACCTTTAATTTCAACTTTCCATACCCCATTCATATTTGCAAATTTAATGACTCAACTCTAGAAAAATAATAAAACAATTAAATCAAAAAAAAATTTCAGGTCCCAACATCCACGCACTCTTCTTCTTTTTCTCTTCTCTTCTCACGACCTTCTATCTTTTCTTTTGTTTTTCATGACAACTCTCTTCTTCTTCTATTTTTAAGACAACATTTTAGTTGTCTTTCCCATTTTGCCCCTCATTAAGTGGTCTTTCCATATTTATCCTCCTTTTGACTTTAAACTAACATCTTAACTCCTTATTTTTGATCAAGAAAATGAAGCAATTTGATAACACTTCCTTCTAGAGAAATGTTCCTTTATGTCTTATGTTTCCAATGACAGAAGAATCACTCAATGTGGTTCAAAAATCTGAAAGTTATGGCCCAAACACTTTTGGACTGTTACTAAACTGAGACTGTACATTATGCCCAACTTCTTCACTTCAGAAATTGAAAGTCTTAGGGACTGAATTGAAATTTGATTCCTTCAGATAATTTGTAGCTCCATGTCTTTAGTTTATTTAGAAATACAAAACAACTCATTTGGAGCTCTACAGATCAAGATATCACCAAAATATTAAACCATGTTTAGTAAAACTATCCAACTCATACTCTTTCAACCGATCCTCTCACGTTGATTCAATCAATCTTTTTCGAATTAATCCCAAAAATCATAAATTTTTATAGAGAGATAAAAGAATGTCTTAGGAATCCAACGCTTCAAAAATCAGATCAATCGAAGGTCAAACGAAGGAGTTATGGCCAAAATAGTGGAGAGAGGTCAGGTCTGAAGGGAGGCTTGCAAGTCGCGATCGTGCACACTCCAGTGGACCCGCAAAATCTTCTTCCTCTCTTCCACCGACATCACAACTTCAAACCTCCATAACGTTTGCTACTAATATCGGATTAAGGTCATTCAAAGAAGACTTTTAGACCTACAACTTTCATGAAGAACCTAAAAACAATTTTTACCTCTATAAAGGTCAAAATTTCAATCAAAGTGGTTGTCCCGAAAGTTCCATCCTAAATAGCATCCAAACTTCTAATGTTCATATCTTCCAACTCCATTGTCCAAAAATTTCATACTATATACCATTAGAAAGCTAGAAAGATAAACTACAACTTTCATAAAGGCCATTTTATCCAAATCGCTCTAGATCAGTGCAGAAAAATCATCGAAGTTTCAGATCGAAAATCTAACTCTCCACTGTTCATTCTCAGAAAATTTTCAGACTTCCACTTTCCAAAATCCAACACTTCTATTTTTATTCTAGTCTTTCTACTCCA
>JANVCL010024596.1:0-10328 GCA_026546855.1 Erythroxylum incrassatum
TCTTCATATAATTTGTAGCTCCATGTCTCTATTTTACCATAAATCAGAAATGATCACATTTGGATTCCTACACATCAAGATATCATCAAAACACTGAAGTATGTTCAGTGCAATAACATCAGTTCAAAATACTTAAGAGCACACTCACTATACCCGTCCCACTCTTTTCACTCAATCTTTCTTACTTCATTTCAGATAGCTTCTATATTTTGTGGAGATGTATAGAAAAGTATTACGAATCCAATGGTTTAAGAATCAAGTCATTTGAAGGTCTAGGGAAGGAGTTATGGTCAAAAGAAGCAACCATGTTTTTGACCTCAATCATACTGAACCTGTTTCGGGGAAACAGCCATAACTTACAGTAGAAATTTCTGATTGAGGTGTTCTTTATATGGTTTGAAAGAAGACTTCACGAACTACAACGCTCATGAAGATGTCAAAGACAAATGCGTTCATTTGAAGGGTCGAAAATAGAACAGATGATACGACGTCATTTTTTAGACGAAGTGACGTCATCAGACGAAACAAGGTTGGGAAAATTTCCATAACATTCCCTATAGATATTGGATAGAGGTGTTCTTTAGCTGGTTGGAAACAAGACTTCAAGATCTACAACTATTATGAAGAAGTAGAAGGCAAATTCTTTCATATGAGGGGTCGAAAATGGATCAGACTATATGACATCATTTTTGAGACGCAGTGACGTCATCAGATAAAACAAGGTTGGGAAAATTGTGATAACTTTCCCTAAAGATATCGGATTAAGGTGCTCTTTAGCTGGTTGGAAATAATACTTCAAGAGATACAACTCTTATGAAGAAGTAGAAGGCAAATTATTTCGGCTGAGGGGTCAAAAATGGATTAGACGATATGACATCATTTTTGAGATGAAGTGACATCATCAGACAAAACAAGGTCGGGAAAATTGCGATAACTTTCTCTACAGATATCGGATTAAGGTGTTCTTTATATGGTTAGAAAGAATAATTCAAGAGATACAACTCTAATGAATACCTACAAGACCAATTATCTCATATAGAAGGTCAAATTGGGACTAGAATATGTTCTGACCAAAGTGAGACGATGCTGACGTCATGAGACGAATTGCTGACGTCATACTGAGATGAATCGGAAAAATGGGTATAACTTTTGGTACAGAAGTCGGATTCAGGTGTTCTTTAGATGAATAGAAAGAAGACTTCAAGATCTACAACTCTCATGAAGACCTTAAAGATCAATTCTGTCATTTAGAGGATCCAATTTGGGCTAGAATATGTTCTGAGCAAAGTGGGACGATGCTGACGTCATGAGACGAATTGCTAACGTCATATTGAGACAAAGCAAAATGAGATGGTCAAACTAAGATGCAAAAAGTCAAACTAAGACGATGATGATGTCAGCAAGAACAAAACTAAGACGAAGATGACGTCAGCAAAACTAAGACGATAGGGTGAATAGTAACTTCATCTTACTTTTGCTCCTGAACGTCTCCACTTGTAAAGATCATAACTTTTGACTCCGATGTCTAAACTTTTCATATAATATACCGTTGGAAAGATAAAAGAAAGATATATAACTTTACAAAAGGCAAATTTACTCAAATATATCTATATCAATCCCAAATTTGCCCCTAAAGTCCAAAGACAAATTTTCCATTCATACACCAACACTGCACCCAATTCTTCACTTCATGACAAAGTTTGAGACTCTTAGAGACAGAATTGAAATTCGATGTCTTCATACAAAATGTAGCTATATATCTCTAGTTTAATCCAAATCGAGAATCATCCTGTTTGGACAAGTAGAAAAAATGTTGTGGCTAAAATACTGAAGCATACTCAGTGAACTTTTTCCAGATCATCTACCAATTTTGTTTCCAAATCTTTCCTTAATACAACTCATACCAAGATCACCTTTTTTTCTACTCTATACACCCTTCATTCTTAACTTCATTTCAGATCAATGTCCTCCATAAAGAAATCAAAATCTATGAATAATCATGAACACGAATAACAGAACATACACATATATACCTATTCTTCATCAATTTACTACATATATATTGCTTTCATTTTACTGCTAACTTTCACCTTAATTTTTCCTATTTCAAAATCTCTTATCCACCAAAAACCCCATAGCAAATTATGAATCTATCCAGTTTTATCATTCCCTACTTTACTCTTGTCTATCATTTCTTGGTTCAAGAACTTTCATTCATTTGCTCTTCACTCGTGACTAATCACTAAAATTTCTCATTCAATAACTCTAATCTTTCACGAAAAGTTCGAGGTCCAACAGAATTTATGCATGCTTTGAAGCCACTATTCAAGCATTATGGTTGTGGAACTTTATCTTAGGGCTAGGTATTGTTGATAGTGTAGCTAGATCGCTAATAATTTATTATGATAATTATGCGGCTGTCTTCTTCTCTAAAAATGACAAATATTCTAAGGGTGCTAAATACGTGTATTTGAAATACTTATCAGTCAAACAAGAAGTGCAAAATCATAAAGTATCAATTGAGCATATTGGAACTGATCTAATGGTAGAGGATCCTCGAACTAAAGGATTACGATCTAAAACATTTACTAGCCATGTCAAAAGGAAGGGCATTATAGATAAGTCCTTGTTAGCATGAGATCATGTTATGTGTGTGTGTGTGTGTGTGTATATATATATATATATATATATATACATTTAGTTATTTGCTATTATTGTTTTGACACTTATAAATTCAATTTATTTTTTCGCTTATTTTTTAGTTGTCACATCATGTTGTGTACACATATTGTTTTATTGTGATGACAAACTATGTTTTCTAAGAAAAACATTAAAGTTGAGAATTACAATGTTTCTTGATTACAACTATTTTGAGTTGAGTTGATTGTGTGATACATGGAAGAAATCATGTTGTTAGATGAGAGAAGTGGATAAATTTCTTTGTGTAGAGAAGGTTTTTGCAACTAAAAGGATTCAAGATCTATCATTGTAGACACATATGAAAGATGGACTAAGGTTAATATTTCTTTCTCTCGTATGGCATGAATCCTAATTGAATGGTTTCAATTAATTTTATGGAATTAATTTATAGATATAACACCACATTTCACTTCAATATTCACTATTCACCTTTTGAAGCATTGCATTGATTTGCACTTCCTATGTATGTTCTATACTTGGTGAACGATTCCAACCTACTATTCGTAGATTAACTTTTAAAAGGTTGGGAGGGAGCTCTCTAGCTTATCAAATTTCATATTTGGTATGCTCATAATCAGATGAAGTATCTGACAAATAAGAAATAGTCAAAACATAAATTTATAATAAATGAGTGGGTTTATGTTAAGCTTCAACTATATAGGTAAAGTAGTACGCAATAGAGGAAAAAATGAAAAAATAAAAATCATCTTCTTCTTTTTTTCTTTTTTTGTTTACCTTTTAAGACTCCATAATAGATGGAAAATTTTACTTAGCATCTTTCTAGATTAATGTTTAAGTGCCAAAACAAACTAGTAGCACAGGACTTAACATAATAGTTGCCTAAAAAAATTAGTGATGTTTCATGGACTTTTTTACATGATTTATAGAAACAATATGCCAACATCAACTTTGTGGACACGTTTGTTGAGGAGAGAGACAATATTACAGCTTAAAGTTGATGAGTACCAAAGCAACGTCAAAGAAGAGGAACGGTCAATGCTAAACAGTGATAAGATAACATCAAATAAATGGAGAGGCTAGTGTAAATTGATAACAATGCTGTCAGATTAAAAGAATTAGATAGAAGTAAAATACTAGGTGTAAATATTTGATATATATGTGTTAATCATCATAATAGTTGTAAAAAGGAAGTTATAACTAATTTTTAGACTTAAATGAATTTTTTTAATTTTCTTTTCAAATCTCTTTCTCTCTCTCATTCACTAAAGCCTTCGAAACAGATAAATAACTGAGAACCCATGAGAAACATTTTGAATTTTTTTCTTTCTCTTTTATCTCTGATCTAATTTCTTTAGTTATTCACTAGTTAAATCAATAAATCCAAAAACCTAAATTTTATTATTAAAATTGAGTTATATGAATCTCCCAATACATTCGAAAGTTTGTTTTAGTATACCCAATTAACATTAAGCAAAATGATTAAGATAATATAAATTAATTTATGGAAGTCTTTAAACAAATTTTGAATTTTATTAATTTTTTGATACTAATTAAAACTAAAAATAGCAATAAAATACTTAAGCTTTTAATTTTTATATAAAAACCTATTGTTATTCCCATTGTTAATGAGTCATTCAGGTGACCTATTTAATACACTGCAGAAATGTGACCCCTAAAAGACATATTAGATTATAAAATTAAGACAACAAAAATTTTGATTTACCTAAACCTAACTTACTACCACCAATGCAGTAATAATGAAGTAGATATAAGAGTCATTGACTGTAAAGAGACCTTCTCTCTAGTTTTAAAAAAAGGACTCTTTAAGAATTATTATGGCATTGTTAGCTCATTATGATTTAACGCTTCACTAAATGGATATAATGACAACTTTTTTAAATGGTGACTGAGAAGAAAAAGTTTGTACGGATCAACAGGAAGGTTTTGTGACTACAAAAAAAGAAAATATGGTGTCTAAATTAAAGAAGTCAATATATTGTTTGAAACAAGCTTTTCGATAATGGTATCTTAAGTTCAATGACACCATTACCTCATATGATCTTATAAAGAACACTATTAATAGATGTACCTATATGAAGGTCAGTAGAAGCAAGTTCATTACTTTGGTACTGTAAGTTGATGATATTCTTTCGGCTGCTAATTATTTAGGCTAGTTACATTATGTAAAAAAATTCTCTATAATAACTTTGAAATGAAAGATATGGATGAGACATCCTATATGATTGAAATAGAAATATTATGTGACAAGGCATAAAGGTTAGTAGGGTTGTCTCAAAAAGGATATATCATTAAAGTATTAGAGAGATTTGGGATGGAAAAGTGCTCAGTAGGGTAGTTCTAATTCAAAAAGAGGATAAATTTAATAAAATGCAATGTCCCAAGAATGATTTGAAACTAAAGGAAATGGAATATATTTCCCATACATTTTTATTTGGGAGTCTAATATATATTCAAACTTGTACTAGGTTAGATACTAGTTTTGCTATTGAAATGTTAGGTCGATATCAAAGTAATCATAGAATGGACCACTGGAAAGCTACAAAGAAATTACTTAGGTATTTACAAGGCACCAAAGATTACATGCTCACATACAGGAAATCAGATCACTTAGAAGTGATTGGTTATTCAGATTCAGAATATACTGATTGGGTAGACTCAAGGAAATCTACTTTTGATTATCTATTTCAACTAGCAGAAGGGGAAATTTCTTAGAAGAGTATAAAAAAGCTTATCATTGTTAATTCCACTATAGAGCTGAATTTATGCATGCTTTGAAGCCAGTATTGAAGCATTATGGTTGTGGAACTTTATCTAGGTATTGTTGACAGTGTAGTTAGACCGCTAAGAATTTATTTTGATAATCATGTGGTTGTCTTCTTCTCTAAAAATTGCAAATATTCTAAGGTGCTAAATACCTGTATTTGAAATACTTATCAATTAAACAAGAAGTGCAAAATCATAAAGTATCAATTGAGCATATTGGAACTGATCTAAGGGTAGAGAATCCTCTAACTAAAGGATTACGGTCTAAAACATTTACTGGCCATGTTGAAAGGACGAGCATTATAGATAAGTCCTTGTTAGCATGAGATCATGTTATGTATATATATATATATGTTTGGTTATTTGCTATTATTTTTTTGACACTTATGAATTCAATTTAGTTTTTTGCTTATTTGTTAGTTGTCACATTATGTTATGTACACGCATTGTTTTAATGTGATGACAAACTATGTTTTTAAGAAAAACATTAAAGTTGAGGATTACAATGTTTCTTGATTACAACTATTTTGAGTTGAGTTGATTGCGTGATGCATGGAATAAATCATGTTGTTAGATAACTTGTGACCACCATGAAGCCATCATTTCAATTCATTCAAGTTTGATGACTTGATAGATTCAATATATAATGCACACTTATATTGTTAGATCATTAAGTCGTAACATAGACCAAATGGGAGATTGTTATATTAATTTAATAATCATAAAGGTGTGGTCCATATTACTTGGGTTGATTTTAATATAAGGTGGGCCCAAGATAATGGTCATTGGGCTTGTAGAGAATATTAAAGTCATTAGGGTTTTATTATAATTAATTAGAACCCTTCCCTCTCTCTTCATTCAAGTTAACATTTACTAAAGAAAAGATGCATTCCTATACCATTAGAAAAGTAGAAGAAGAGAAGTGGATAAATTTCTCCGCTTTGAGAAGGCTTTTGCAACTATAAGGATTCAAGATCTATCATTGTAGACACATATGAAACATGGACGAAGGATAATATTTCTTTCTCTCTTATAGCATGAATCCTAATTGAATGGTTTCAATTAATTATATTATAAATGATCTTTAGAGAATTCAAGACTTAAAATATTGTTCAGAATATTATAGAATTAATTTATAGGTGTAACACCACATTTCACTTCAATATTCAATACTCACCTTTTGAAGCATTGCATTGATTTGCACTTCCTATGTATGTTCTATACTTGGCGAACGATTACAAACTACTATTCGTAGATTAACTTTTAAAAGGTTGGGAGGGAGCTCTCTAGCTTATCAAATTTCATATTTGGTATGCTCATAATCAGATGAAGTATCTGACAAATAAGAAATAGTCAAAACATAAATTTATAATAAATGAGTGGGTTTATGTTAAGCTTCAACTATATAGGTAAAGTAGTACGCAATAGAGGAAAAAATGAAAAAATAAAAATCATCTTCTTCTTTTTTTCTTTTTTTGTTTACCTTTTAAGACTCCATAATAGATGGAAAATTTTACTTAGCATCTTTCTAGATTAATGTTTAAGTGCCAAAACAAACTAGTAGCACAGGACTTAACATAATAGTTGCCTAAAAAAATTAGTGATGTTTCATGGACTTTTTTACATGATTTATAGAAACAATATGCCAACATCAACTTTGTGGACACGTTTGTTGAGGAGAGAGACAATATTACAGCTTAAAGTTGATGAGTACCAAAGCAACGTCAAAGAAGAGGAACGGTCAATGCTAAACAGTGATAAGATAACATCAAATAAATGGAGAGGCTAGTGTAAATTGATAACAATGCTGTCAGATTAAAAGAATTAGATAGAAGTAAAATACTAGGTGTAAATATTTGATATATATGTGTTAATCATCATAATAGTTGTAAAAAGGAAGTTATAACTAATTTTTAGACTTAAATGAATTTTTTTAATTTTCTTTTCAAATCTCTTTCTCTCTCTCATTCACTAAAGCCTTCGAAACAGATAAATAACTGAGAACCCATGAGAAACATTTTGAATTTTTTTCTTTCTCTTTTATCTCTGATCTAATTTCTTTAGTTATTCACTAGTTAAATCAATAAATCCAAAAACCTAAATTTTATTATTAAAATTGAGTTATATGAATCTCCCAATACATTCCAAAGTTTGTTTTGGTATACCCAATTAACATTAAGCAAAATGATTAAGATAATATAAATTAATTTATATAAGTCTTTAAAAAATTATGAATATTATTAATTTTGTAATACTAACTAAAAATAAAAAATAGCAATAAAATACTTAAACTTTTAATTTTTATAAAAAACCTATTATTATTCCTATTGTTAATGAGTCATGTCAAGTGACCTATTTAATACACTGTAGAAATGTGACCCCTAAAAGACATATTGGATTATAAAATTAAGACAACAAAAATTTTGATTTACTTAAACCTAACATACTACCACCAGTGTAGTAATAATGAAGTAGATATAAGAGTCATTAACTATAAAGAGACCTTCTCTCTAGTTTTAAAAAAGGACTCTTTAAGAATTATTATGGCATTGTTAGCTCATTATGATTTAGCGCTTCACTAAATGGATATAAAGACTGCTTTTTTAAATGGTGACTGAGAAGAAAAAGTTTATATGGATCAATAAGAAGGTTTTGTGACTACAGAAAAAGAAAATATGATGTCTAATTTAAAGAATTAATATATTGTTTGAAACAAGCTTTCCGATAATGGTATCTTAAGTTCAATGACACCGTTACCACATATGACCTTATAAAGAACACTATTGATAGATGTACCTATATGAAGGTCAGTGAGAGTAAGTTCATTATTTTGGTACTATAAATTGATGATATTCTTTTGGTTGCTAATGATTTAGGCTAGTTACATGATGTAAAGAAACTTCTCTATAATAACTTTGAAATGAAAGATATGGATATGACATTCTATATGACTGAATTAGAAATATTATGTGACAAAGCATAAAGATTATTAGCGTTGTCTTAGGAAGGATATATCATTAAAGTATTAGAGAGATTTAGGATGGAAAAATGCTCTGTAAGGTAGTTCTAATTCAAAAAGAGGATAAATTTAACAAAATGCAATGTCCCAAGAATGATTTGAAACTAAAGGAAATGGAATATATTTCCTATACATTTGTATTTGGGAGTCTAATATATATTTAGACTCGTAATAGGTTAGATATTAGTTTTGCTATTGAAATGTTAGGCTGATATCAAAGTAATCTTATAATAGACCACTGGAAAGCTATAAAGAAATTTACTTAGGTATTTACAAGGCACCAATGATTACATGCTCACATACAGGAAATCAGATCACTTAGAAGTGATTGGCTATTCAGATTCAGACTATACTGGTTGGGTAGACTCAAGGAAATCTACTTTTGATTATCTATTTCAACTAACAGAAGGGGCAATTTCTTAGAAGAGTATAAAATAACTTATCGTTGTTACTTCCGCTATAGAGGTTGAATTTATGCATGCTTTGAAGCCACTATTCAAGCATTATGGTTGTTGAACTTTGTCTTAGGGCTAGGTATTGTTGATAGTGTAGCTAGACAACTAAGAATTTATTGTGATAATTATGTGGTTGCCTTCTTCTCTAAAAATGGAAAATATTCTAAAGGTGCTAAATACGTGTACTTGAAATACTTATCAGTCAAACAAGAAGTGCAGAATCATAAAGTATCAATTGAGCTTATTGGAACTGATCTAAGGTTAGAGGATCCTCTAACTAAAGGATTATGGTCTAAAACATTTACTGGCCATGTTGAAAGGATGGGCATTATAGATAAGTCCTTGTTAGCATAAGATCAGGTTATGCATATTTATATATATATATGTTTGGTTATTTGCAATTATTGTTTTGTCACTTATGAATTCAATTTATTTTTTGCTTATTTGTTAGTTGTCACATTATGTTGTGTACACGAATTGTTTTAATGTGATGACCAACTATGTTTTTTAAGAAAACATTAAAGTTGAGAATTACAATGTTTCTTGATTACAACTATTTTGAGTTGAGTTGACTCTGTGATATATAGAAGAAGTCATGTCGTTAGATGACTTGTGACCACCATGATGCCATCATTTCAATTCATTCAACTTTGATGACTTGATAGATTCAATATATAATGCAAATTTATATTGTTGGATAATTAAGTCATAACATAGACCAAATGGGAGATTGTTAGATTAATTTAATAATCATAAAGGTGTGGTCCATATTACTTGGGTTGATTTTAATATAAGGTGGGCCCAAGATAATGGCCATTGGGCTTGTAATTAATATTAAAGTCATTAGGGTTTTATTATAATTAATTAGAACCCTTCCGTCTCCCTTCATTCAAGTTAACATTTACCAAAGAAAAGATGCGTTCTTGCACCATTGGAAAAGTAGAAGAAGAGAAGTGGATAAATTTCTTTGCGTAGAGAAGGTTTTTGAAACTAAAAGGATTCAAGATATATCATTGTAGACACATATGAAACATGGACTAAGATTAATATTTCTTTCTCTCTTATAGCACGAATCCTAATTGAATGGTTTCAATTAATTGTATTATAAATCATCTTGAGAGAATTCTAGACTTAAAATATTGTTCAGAATATTATAGAATTCATTTATAGGTATAACACCACATTTCACTTCAATATTCAATACTCACCTTTTGAAGCATTGCATTGATTTGCACTTCCTATGTATGTATTGTTGGATCGCGTACGGTCCGAGTATTCACAATACGCTGCAGAAAAGACCATACAAGAACATGACGTATAATTAAAAACACCAAGGATTTACGAAAATACCTTATTGTCGTGAATGGGTTGCTTCTTTTCGGATTCCAAGACACTACAAAATGCGAATG
>JANVCL010024830.1:0-10316 GCA_026546855.1 Erythroxylum incrassatum
AAGTCAAATGATCATTTATACAATCATCACAATGAGAATTCTATAGACATACAAGATGTTCCAAATGAATTTCTGATATCGAGTCTGTTCAGTAAACTTATTCTCTAACAAGCACCCACACGTTTGTTTAAGTATCTCTGTACTTTAGCCTGTGAGATCGACTACTTCCTTCATAAGGAAAAACAAATTGTGTGTTAGTCTTTTTACGTTCTATTAATGTCCAATCTTAATAGAACAATGACTAGGAACATTTTAGGAACAATACAAAAATGCAATATGAATCTCATAATTATAATCTCATTATAATTTTATTTGCAATGTATAATTATCCCATGGACTTTATCATATACATCTAAATATGTACAAGATAAAGAATGTCTTTAAATAATTTGTCACTGTCACTAAACTACAACCAAAGCGATTGGCTGTAGGGCATAAACCAACAGGGAGCTCATCTAGGACAATGGGATTGGAGTAGAGAGAGAGTTATTTGGGAAAAATATGGGAGGAGGATCGAGTGAGGATGGTGGTGGGATGCTTGTGCAACCGGTTCGGAGCATAGAAGAAGAGGAAGGTTTGGTAGTAATTGGGAATAGTCGAAAGCGGAGGGTGATAAGCATGGGGGAGGGAAACATGGATCTATCTATGGTTGATGTGGAGACTATGGGTAACATGGGGTCGAATAACAACAATTCTTTTCAACGGTGGAGCCTGTGATTCAGGCCCGTCGATCCCAATGAGTTGTATGAGTTGGAACTGTCGAGGCTTGGCCAGCCTCCAAGCAGTTCTGGGGTTGAAGGATCTAGTTAGGGTCCATAGGTCAATTGTTATTTTTCTTTGCGAGACGAAAGTGATGAAAGAGCACATTGAAAAGGTAAAAGTTGCATTGGGATTTGATTACTGTTGTCTTGTTGAAAGAGAGTGCAGAGAAAGTGGTTTAGCTTTGTATTGTAATTTCGATGGTTGTGAGGTGTTAAGTCGTTAATTAAACCATATTAATGCTATTCTTCATAAAGGTTCCTAGGAGTGGCATTTTACTGGATTTTGTGGGTTTCCCAATAGGTATGATAGAAGAAGGTCTTGGGAATTGCTCAAAGAGTTGGGAGGGCGATCGACTTTGCCTTGGTGTGTGATGGGTGATTTTGATGATATGCTTCATAGTTCAGATAAGAGAGGTCGTATTGATCATCTGGATTGGCTTTTTCGTGGTTTCAGAGATGTGGTGGAATCTTGTGAATTGTTAGACGTTGCTTGGAAGGGTTTCCTGTTTACTTGGGAACGTGGTAGGGATACATCAGACTGGGTGCAAGAAAAGTTGGATAGAGCACTGGTTACTTCTAATTGGTATGGTTTGTTTCTCATGCATTTATTTCAAATCTAGTAGCTTTTCATTCAAATCATACTCCTATTCTTTTGACTTTTGAAAATCATGGTAGTAAGGTGGAAAAAAGGAGGTTTATGGTGGACAATAATTGGTTTGAGGAGGATGGTTTTTGGGTTTGTGTTAAGAATGGGTGGCGTGAGTTTGCCTGTAAGTCGATGATAGAAAGGCTTGAGGGGGTGGCAGGTAGAATGGGGGAATGGGGAAGGAAATTTAAGAGTCGATTTAAGAGTGAATTGGAGGAGTGTAAAATTCAGATTGGGAGAGCTAGGGAGGGTAATGGTACCTTTGATAGGTTACTAAGGCTTAATGACAAACTTAACGATTTATTGGATAAAGAAGAGACTTACTGTAAGCAAAGAGCTAAGCAATTCTGGATGTTGGATAGGGATATGAATACAAAGAGCAAAGAAATTCTAGATGTTGGATAGGGATATGAATACAAAATGTTTTCATTCTGTAGCCTCAATTAGGAAAAGAAGTAAAACGATTAGAGGTATCAAAAATGATGACGATCGATGGGTTATTAAGGATGGTGAGGTCGATCAAGTGGTAAAATCTTATTTTGAGAGGCTATTTGGGACGAGTTCAAG
Source organism: Erythroxylum incrassatum (assembly GCA_026546855.1). Taxonomy (NCBI): domain Eukaryota; kingdom Viridiplantae; phylum Streptophyta; class Magnoliopsida; order Malpighiales; family Erythroxylaceae; genus Erythroxylum; species Erythroxylum incrassatum. The sequence goes on from JANVCL010024830.1 coordinate 1,975, forward strand.
TGTGGATTGGGGAGGCTTCAATGGGTGGAGGTTCGACTGGGAGAGGTGGAGAATAATACGTTGGTACAGGCTTTTTCGAAAGATGAGTTTCAAAAAGGCGTGTTCCAAATGCATCCGGATAAATCTCCAAGTCCAGATGGTCTTAATCTGGACTTTTTTTAACGGTTTTGAAATTTGATCGGGGATGATGTTTTCCATGCTGCACTGGATTGGCTCAATAGAGGTGAATTCCCATTAGGACTAAATGATACTATAATAGCTCTGATTCCAAAATGTCCTAATCTTCAATTGATGAAAGATCTCAGGCCTATTTCTTTATGTAATGTGTTATACAAAATTATTTCGAAGGTGTTGGCTAATCGTTTAAAGCTTTTTTTACCCGATAATATCTCAGAGACGCAGTTGGCTTTTGTGCCTGACAGATTTATTACTAATAATGTGTTGGTAGCGTTTGAAGTGATTCATCATTTGAAGACTAAAACAAAAGGTCGTAAAGGGGATGTTGCTCTAAAAATTGATATCAGTGAAGCCTATGATCAGATGTCATGGGATTTTTTGGTGGGGATGATGGAAAGGTTGGGTTTTAATGTGAAGTGGGTTAACTGGATGATGCTTTGTATGTCTACTGTGGAATATTCAGTGGGGGTTAATGGTAGATTAATTGGGCCTATTCATCCGAGTAAGGGGTTGAGGCAGAGGGATCCACTTTTCCCATATCTATTCATTATTGGAGCTGAAGGGTTGTCAGCTATGATTCAAGTTCAGGAAAGATGTGGTAATATTCATGGCTGTAAGGTGGCTAAAGTTGCTACTTCAATTTCTCATTTATTTTTCGCTAATGATAGTTTTTATTTTTTAGAGCAGATACATCTGAGCCTTTAAGAATCAAAGAAACTCTTCGAAAATATGAGACTTTATCTGGTCAGGCAATTAATTTTGACAAATCAAGTATTTTATTCAATTCGAATGTTGGTATTGATAGAAGAACTGAGATTTGTGGGATGTTAAATGTTTTTAATCCCTTAAATACGGGGAGATATTTAGGTCTTCCATCTATGATTGGCCGGAGCAAAAAAAGTTTCTTTGGTTTTCTAAAGGAAAAACTATAGGCTAAAGTGCAAGGGTGGAAAGGAAAATTGTTGTCTGGGGTGGGGAAAGAAATCTTACTTTTTCCGTAGCTTTCATTCTCAAGTTTGGCTACTTCCACGCCTCTCTCCCTTTATTGCTAGTTAAACCAGATCAAGGAGTTCTCTTTTCCCATCAAACATAAACATATCAGCTTTTAAATACACAAAATCCGGAGAAACCTGATCCCAAAACCAAGCAGCAAATCCTATGCATTTTGACTCTAAACCCCACACTTTCTTGCTCTTATTGTATGAGTGTTTTTAAACTTCCAGTTTCTCTTTGTGATGAATTGGAAAAGATGATGAATTATTTTTGGACGAGTACGAAGGGTGATGGATCGTGGTGTTTGCATTGGTTTCGATGGGAAAGAATATGTATCCTGAAAAGTTTAGGTGGCGTGGGGTTTAAATGCCTTAGTGATTTTAATCATGCAATGATGGGGAAGCAAGCTTGGAGGTTGATAAATTTTCCTAATTCATTGATCAACAGGATCTTTAAAGTTAAATATTACAAACACTCTGATTTTCTTTTTGCAAATATTGGCTTTAGCCTGAGTTTTACATAGCAGAGTATTTAAGGGGTGCATGAGTTGCTTGACAAGAGTTGTAGGTGGATAGTGGGGGATGGAAGATCTCTTAATATTTGGAAGGATAGGTAGATCAAGAGTCCAGAGAGTCGTTTCATTGAATCTCCTATTATTCCTAGGTTGGAGGATATGCGTGTTTGTGATCTTTGGATTCCTGGGAGTAGGTTGTGGGATGTGGGGCTGGTATAATCTCTTTTTTTAGATCAGGATGCTAGAGATATTCTGTCTGTTGTAGTTCCTGATGAGGGTATGATGGACAAAAGAATATGGCATTACTCAAAGCATGGAAATTATTATGTTAAATTGGCTTACTTTGTTGCTCGTAGTTTGAAGGGGACGATGGATAGATTTGATGAGGGTTTCCCTAGGAAAAGCCTTCGGAAATTGGATGTCCCGCCAAAGGTGAGAAATTTCATGTGGCGTCTTGTAAAGGATTGTCTTCCGACTACTTGTCGTTTGACTCGTAGAGGAGTGGAGATTATGGACAAGTGTTATTTTGTGGAGATTTTGGGGAGGAGATTTCATATTTATTTCTACATTGTAGGCTTATGAAGGAGGCTTGGAGAAGCGTGGGAGTGATGCTAGATGAGGGTATGTCCTTATCCGATTGGATGATAGGGTGGTTGAATAATGCCACAGAGTAGGAGGCACAACGAAAGGCAGCGGGTTTATGGACGATCTGGTCGGTGAGGAATGGTGTTGTTTGGCGATCAATTGATAAGAGAGAGTTGGGTCGATTCTTAGTGGATAGGATTCGAATGGTGGAGCGTTGGAGTGAGGGGCAGAGAAAGAGAGGGGAATTAGGTGAGAGACAAAATGCTAGGGAAAGTAGTTCAATTGGGCCGCGGGATAGGGTGGTTAGGTGGGTTGCCCTGACAGAAGGGTGGGTGAAGTGTAGCGTGGGTGGGGCGGTTTTTCAAGATCAGTGTTTTTTGAGATATGGAGTGGTGGTTCTTGACTCTAATAGTCAATTTCTGATTGGCTTTTCAGGTTTACGGCCTGGCTATGGGTTGCCCAAAGAAGCAAAGGCGGTGGCTTTGAGATCAGTTCTGAGACTTTTAAAGTCTCTTAGTTTTCCGAGGATTGTCATTGAGTTGGATTGCAAAGAATTTGTCGATGCAATTAATTCATATAGTCTGAACTCCACGGAGATTGGCTTAATTATTGACGATAGTAGGAGGCTGTTGGTTGGTTCTCATTCTTTTGTTATTGCTTTTGTTAGGTGTACTGTTAGTCAGGTTGCTCATTTGTTAGCTAGAGCAACTATTTCTTTTGGATTTGACAAGACTTGGCTTAATCCGCCTTTGTTTATTGTGGATGCATTGTTTGCCGATTGTGCAAGTTAGTTTATTAAATTATTGAAAGCTTCCAAAAAAAAAAAGATGACTCCTTTTCGTATCCTTTTTTTGCCGAAAGCCTGTATATATAAAACACGATTCTTTGGAAGTAATTGAAAATTTATAATCGTTAAATTTTTTGAAAATATTTTTTATGATTTTAAAAAATTTTCTATTAAACATTCATTATTTTTAATGGTAGAACATATGTCACTTAAATATCATCTATGGACTAATATATATTATTAACGTAATAATTTAACTTAACTGTTAAACATAATTCAAAACAGTTAAACTCGACTTAAACTAATAATTAGTTCGAGTTTATTTAGTTTGAATTTAATTTAATTGAATCTTTTTGTGATCAAGAGTTGAATTAAGACGTTATATCATTGGTATTTGATTGATTCATGTGAGATATTTATATTGCGTACGATTTTTTTGTTATTTTTAAAAAGTAAATATGACAAAAGAAATTTTAAAAATAAAAATTCAGGAATTTTAAAAGTTAAAAATTCTTTAAAAGTTAAATTATAAGGAGATTCCACTTTTTTATATATTTATTTACTGAAAAAAATTCTAAGTTAATTTCTCCATCGGAACAAGGACTTGAATAATTATTATGAGAAGCACGGATAACTATACGTTACAAGTGGTGATAAAAGACGTTATTTTTAAGTGATCAGATCTCCTGTTCTGATTATGGTGTTCTTATCATGTTTCATTAAATCTAATCCATACATTTATGTAAACTTGACATAAATATACAGATGAGATTTAATAAAATAGAATTAAAACAGAATAACTGGAACAGAGGATTTGATGGGCATTTTTAGTGATTCGACCATAATTAGGCATAATTTGTTTTGTTGAAGGAAAATTCCAAGATAAATCATCAAACACGCATGGCAACTTTAGGTTACTAAACAAATTGTCATTTAATTTATTTAAATTTCAATTAAAAATCGACAATTAGCAAATCAAATGGCAAAAGAGTTTGTTTTCCATCTTATTTGATAGTTTATGTTTTAAAGAAAAAGAATAGTTGAAAAATTAGGAGAATGGATGGATCTCCTGAAAGTTATAAAATTGGATAAACTTTTAACATAAGATAATATAACATAACATATGCACATTTTCTCAATCAAATCAACGGCAATTTCGAATATGGAGATCAAAATCAAAAGAAAATATAACACGATTCATCTCATTGATACTAAATAAAACATCCAAAATTTAGGTTTATGGATGGTTTTCTACCGTCACCAAGAGAAGGATGGCTTTCTAGTAATCGAATTGGTGTACGCTCCACATATTCTTGCCCTCCTTAAAACTAGGTTTAATCTCAATCAACTATAACAAAGCTCAACTTCCGTTAAACCTTATTAGCTGTGAACGTCATTGCTACAAATCAATGGATTACATCTCTGTAAATAGTTAATTATGCCCCCCAAAAAGCTAAAAGTAGAATCAAGACCAATCAAGTGTCTAATTAGACAAAGAAAGATGTCTTATTTTCATTATCCCACCGCGAAAAGACGGTCAAAAAAGAAGCTTGACACACAAAGGAAACCACTAAGCTTGATTCTAAAACTGCTTTACAAGTAAATTGATCGATGAAGTCAAAAAGGGTCTGATCGAACTTATTTCGTGTCTCAGAATCTGAATAATTAGGCAACTAATTAGGCTTTTGACGCTAGGAAATGCATATGAACGAAGTAATTATTATCTCTTCTTGAAGATGTTTAAGTTCATATAACTTTTTCCTAAATGCACCTCTAATGCTTGTCGGCTAGTTATAATGTGAGTATTGTTAGTTCACAACAGAATAGTACGGGTGATTATTTATGGCCATGTAAATATGGAGAATTATGACATATTATAGCAGTCGTTCTAATCAAACATCAAAAGAATATAAAATTAACCTTATAAATGAAATCTTAAATAGGGAGGAGCTTCATTTTTCAAGACGTTTTCGTGCTATAAGTTTTCACAAGAGTTCTACTTATACATTTAGAAGAAATCGGTGATCAGTTAAAATTATCTGTCATTTTGTCTCCTACTCCATTAAATTCGTAAAAGGCTAGTACCTTTTTATTCATAATTGTGCTAAATTCATGAAGAACATTATCTTGAATGTAATGGAGATTGTCCTCTCAATCACTTTCCATCCTCTTCAGTACTATACTTCATATACGTACTTAATATTTTTGTAATGAACTAAGTATACTAAGGAGTCTTTCTTAAATTAACTTTATGCATAGTCAATCAAAAAACATCAATCTTAATCACTTTGTGGTCAAGTTTCTTAACAATTTGAATCAATTTTAAGAAAAATCACCCAATTTTATTGAATAATTTTTTTAGTAGAATTACATATTCGGACTGAGTATAATTTAATTGTGTCAATTATACTATTGATCCCACGAGTTCTTGTTCTTTGATGAGAAATTTAACCAAGACGGGTCCATTGCGTGCAAAATTTCGTCCATGCTCGTCAATTTTATGCACCAAATGTACTTTGCTAAGACCTATCACAAGTGTTCATTGTACTTCATACTTTTGTCAATCATAGGTTATTAAATGGAGTCCAGATACTCTGTTTAATATTATGATATCTTATTGTGTCCAATAAATTTCGGCTATTTATTTATGTGGGTTTCGCATGAGACCCACATGAAACCCGCGTAAGATCCGCAAAATAAATGGCTGAAATTCTATAAAACAGAATAAGACAGAGTAAAATTGAACAGAGGATTTGAACTCTATTAAATGTGATAGTTGGTTCATTGCACTTAGTAATGTTTTTGACCACAAAATGAATCAGTTCGGTAATGTTTTCTACAATAAAAGTAGTTAGTGGTATATAATTACAACAAGAGCAAGGTGCGTCAAAGAACCCCACACCTAAAACCTTTTATTTGGCATCAAATAACATGTATTCCGGTATTCAACTTACGAATGACACTTTAATCCAAGTGTCGCCTGATTCAAAGTTAAACGATCATGTTTAACTTGATTGATTTTTATGTCAGTTTCGAATATGAAAAATCAGCTTAAAATCCTTAACAACTCCATTCATACTTAAAATAGCGTTGCTTTAATCACTTTCTAATTAAGTTCTCTAATAATTTGAGTCATTAATCGCATTTTTTGATCAAATTACATACTAGGACTGAGTACAGCTTAATTATGTCAATTATACTGTTAATATATCCCACGACTGATTCTCATTCCTTAACGGGAAATTTAACCAATAGGGGTACATAACATTGCGTGCCAAAACTCGTCCATTCTTGTCAATTTTTATGAGCTAAATGTACTTTGCCAAGATCTATCACAGGTACTTTGTGTTCAGTGTACTTCTTACTTTTGTCAATCATAGGTTATTGAATGTGGGTGTTGGTTCATTGCACTTGGTAATGTTTTGACCACAAAATGAATCACTTTGGTAATGTTTTCCAACAACAAAAGTAGTTACTGCTATTGGAAAATCAACGCAAGATCGAATCTAAGCGCAGCAGAAACAATTTAGCATAAACTAACAACTGCTATATAATTTCAAGACCAAGGTACGTCCAAGAGCCCCACAACTAGAGCTTTTTAACTGATGTCAGAAAACATGTCTTATGGTATTTAACTTAAGAGATAGCAGTCGAGTCGAGTTCAACTTTTTTTTGAGAAATTAAAAATTTTCATTGCTGATATGAAATATACAGAGGAACGTTAAGACAAAAGCCACCAGAGCATGGCTTAATATCCCCGAAAACAAAACAACACAAGACTTCATCGGTTGAGTCCTTACATTTTAACACCAAAAGAAGCGTTGGGTAACTACTAGGCAATTAGGGCAAAACTACCCATTACTTTCTCAACCGTCCATGAAATTTCCCAAATTAGTAGGGTGGAGAAATCGAAAGCCGACTAGCAATGAGGAGACATCGTTAAGGTGGAGAGGACGACGACATTAGTCGAAAGTGGACAACACCGCATCACCGCAAGGATTGTGGATACCAGGTGACCAGATCTACACAAAGCGTAAATAGCATAGGAGGATTAAATCTAAAAACTTCCATGTGATTTGCAGGCAACCGACTAGCGAAGACGAGCCTCCTGCATCCCATCTGATCCCATCTGAATCGGAGAGGGGAAGCGCAAAGGGCGATAACAACAGCTTCCATCGAAAGGCGCGGAAGAGCAGCACCCACCAAGTAATACTATATCTGAAGTGTGTTTCAGTATTGATCTCTACTGAGGGGAGGTCAATAGTTGTAGATCTGAGTTTGCATTCTAGTTTCTGCATAGATATGTGTGGGGGTCACATAGCATCTTCCAGGGATTAGATCCTTCATATGTAGGGCATTCTTCCACTGCAAGATAGGTGTAACTGGTTAAAAATCAGTTGCTCTCGAATACTTGTAATGATGATCTCTGTAAGAGAGTTCATTGAGGTGGTCTGATTCTTAAACCTTCTATAATTCCTCTCCTACCATAGAGCTTGAACACAGGTAGCCGTCGAGAGAAGGGTTATAACCTTATCATTTTTTGACAAATGTAGGTTAGGAATCTCCTTCATTATGTCTAGAAGTCTCCAGGTAGTCGGGTCAGGTGCACAAAGGGTTGAGATTGTGAACCAGAGTGTTATGGAGAAGCCACACTAAAAAAAGAGGTGGTCTCTAGATTCATCCACTAGGTGACAAAAGATATAATGCTTAGGGGATGTGAGGAAATCTAACTGATCCATTGTGCTCAATTTGTTCCTCATTGTAAGCCATAATAGCAAACTCACATTGGGTCTGAGGGTGTTATTCCAAATCAGAGTATCCCAAACAACCCTAATTTCTGGCCTTATACTGAACTTCCTCATTGCCTTGGGTGTAATCTCCGCAATGGGTGCCCCTCCATAAATAGGTGTCTCTCTCCCCCTGTCTTATGAGTGGAGGAATGTGGAGGCAGTTTATCTCAGCTGTTGATAGTGTCCACTCGCCATTAGAAATGATAGCCTGGAGTTTAGCCTTCTTGGGAATGTGGGATAAAAGAGAATTTGACAAGTGGTTGTGAACAAAGGGACCATTTCCTGACCAATTGTCAAACTAGAGAGAAAGTTTGTTCCCTTCCCTAATTTAGCAAGTAATATGTTGATAGATTTCACCCCTTATACCTAGGAGTTTGTTAAATAACCAAGTATAGCTGGGCTTGGGGTTGAGAGACCAGAAACTCCTCCCTTTTAATATGTAGGTATGCATCCATTTGACCCATAAAGTTTCCTGATCATTTAGTAACCTCCAGAT
>JANVCL010024859.1:0-10315 GCA_026546855.1 Erythroxylum incrassatum
TTTTGGTGAATTTAGGAATAAATTTTGAAAAATTATAGAAAATAGGAAAAAGAAATCAAAAGAAGATTTGGAGATAGTTGGATTGTTAAAATGAGAGTTTAAGGGAGTTAGTTTCAAAAGAAACTAAGTTTGAGCTTAGGTATTAGGAAAGTGACAAGTGTCACTTAGGCTTTTTATACTTTTGTTAGAAGTAGGTTACTATTCTCTAAGAGTTGAAAGGTTAAGTTATATGTCTAAGTTCCTTCTTCATCGTAACCTTCTTCAAATTTTCTTCCCATACATAGAGTTTTTCATCAAACACCTTCTAAGAGATTTCTGTGTTTTTCCTTTTTCCTATACCAATGCCACCTTATAAGTTGTTTCTTCCACCCTAAGAAAAACCAGAAGCTGGTCATTTTGCACAGTAAATACGTGTTTCTGCATGGAGTTAGGGCTTGAAGGTAGTTGAAGATTTTGAAGCTTTCAACAAGTAAGTGTTGAATAAATCCTTTAAAGTTGTGGATTTATGAAATAATTTGATGAATTACTATTAGTTGCATGGATCATGACATTTACATGTGTGTGTGTGTGTGTGTATTCATGAACACTATGGATGAGATGAAAAAAAAGTTTTAGTTTTTGATGGTTTGTTAGTGATCAGATGTTGTGGAAATGGTTTTTAGAGTTGAAATAGCAATGAAATGATCTATAGGATTAGTGTAGAAAATTAGATATGTAAAAGTGAAACATGCTCTGTTTCTTTACTGTATGTATGAAAATATATAAGTGTATACGTAAGTTGATGAATTCTGTAAAGATGATCAAGAAAATGGTTTTTGAGTTGAAGAATAGTTGTAAAATGATAGTCTAAGGTGGGAATGAGTGTTTAAATGAAAGTTGAGAGGAAACAGGGAGATTGAGAATGAAAGTTGGAAATGAAAAAAGTTGACAGAGCATGAATAATTTGAAGTGTTGGGATTTAGAGAATGAAGTATGTAATTTTCTGGGAATGAATAGTAAAAGAGTTAAATTTGATTTGAAACTTCTGTGAATTTTCTATACTGATTTAGAGAGATTTTGACAAAGTTGTCTTCATGAAAGTTGTAAATCTTTCTTTAAGCTTTCCATTGATATAAAGTTTGTAATTTTTGGAGTTTTGGATCAAAAGTTATGGAGTGTAGAAGTTTGGTTTCGGTGAAGAAGAAGAATAGTGAATGAAAAAGAGAAGTTAGAGAAGCTAAAATTTTGATCTGAAACTTCCATGAATAAACTATACTAATCTGGGTAGATTTTGACAAAATTGTCTTCTAAAAATTTATAGGGCTTTCTTTTATCTTTCTAACAGTATATAGTATGAGAATTTTGGACATTGGAGTAGAAAGTTATGGTATTTATAAGTGAAGATGTTCAGAAGTAAAGTTGCATCGTCTGTAAAATTATATGGTCTGTGATGATGTCATATCATCTGTAAAATTGTATGGTCTGTGATGACGTCATATCGTTTGTAAAATTGTATGGTCTGTGATGACATCATATTGTCTTTAAAATTGTATTGTCTGTGATGACGTCATATCGTCTGTAAAATTGTATGATCTGTGATGACGTCATATGGTCTGTGATGACATCATATCGTCTGTAAAGATATATGATCTGTGATGATGTCATATCTTCTGTCAAGTTGTATGGTCTGTGATTACGTCATATCGTCTGTGATGACGTCATATCTTCTATAGTTGACTTTCTGCTTCTTCTTATGTTAACCGAAACTTCTTTTGTGCACTGTTCATCTGATCTTATCGTCTGGTCTACTTTTGACCCCTCAGATGATAGAATTTGTCTTTGTAGTATCCTAAAATTTGTAGATCTTGAAGTCTTCTTTCAAACCGTCTAAGAATTATCTTAATTAGACATCTGTAGTGATAGTTATGCCAATTATCCCAAGGCAGGTTCAATATAATTGAGGACAAAACCGAATTTGATTCTTTTGGCCATAACTTCTTCTCTAGACAACCAAATGATTTGATTCTTGAACCATTGGACTCCTAAGACATTGCTCTATATCTAAACCAAGAAATCATAGCCATATGAAATGAATTGAGAAAGATGAAGTGAAAAACGTGGGACGGGTACAATGAGTATGCTCTTAAATCATATGAACTGGTGTTATTCCACTTAACATATTTCAGTATTTTGATTATATCTAGATCTATGGGATTCCAAATGAGATGATTTTTGATTTGGAGTAAACTAGAGACATAAGGATACAGATTTTCTGAACAAATCAAATTTTGATTCAGTCTCTAAGATGTTTAATTTCTAGATGGAATTTGGGCATAGTACACTGTTTTTGAATATGAACAACTTGATAATGTTTGAGGTGTATCTTCCAAATTACTGAACCAAATTGAGTGATGTTAGTGTAAAAAGAAAGATAAGACATAGAGGAACACTTTTCTAGAAGAGAGTTTGACCAAATTACCTCATTTTCACCTTCTGATTGAATGTGAACAGTAGATCTGAAGGGGGTGTCTTGGAAAAATCTGAAGTGATTCAACGAGGAATGAATTGTGATTTTAAGGGTTTTAATGAGACATAAACCTAAGTATAAATTATACTTAGATGAGTTTTGATATGGAATGATTTTGTGATAATAATGATGGTAAGATACCCGGGAATTATCATGAACATGCGTTGTACATAATTCATTTCATACATATGTATTATTGAACACTTATGATTATACAAATTGTGATATTGTGTATATTATTTGTTATAAAGGAGCAACTGGAACGTCAACCTCCAGACATTGCCAGATCTTCTAGGCATTAGCTTCAGGAGAAATTTGTGAGTAACTTAGATGGTCTCATTTAATTACTTGTTTGTTTAGATTATGTTTTGAATGACAAATGAATGTGTTTGATTGTGGATTCCGGATAGAAGGTCCGATGATTGTGTAATGTGGATTGAGATATTGAAATGCTGCTTGAATGTGAATGTGAAGATCTATGTGCTTTATAATGTGATTGATTGTGGTACATGTATTCCATTCATGAATTCATAATCAGATAATGGCAGTTGTGACCAGAGTAACCACTGATCAGAGCTTAAAGCTTAACGAGTGAAAAGAGCCTTGAACTCAAACAGTGATTAAGAACCTAAGGCTCACTATGTAAAATAAGCCCTATATCCTCATCAGATAAGGGACAGTTATCAATGAACCTAGTATCCAAAATGGATAGGGGACAATATAGGCACTCATTCACAACAATGTAATAATTGGAAAGTGTCTCATGAGCATTTCATATGCATATTGTTAAGTATGTTTGCTGGAATGAAATGCCAAATTTACCTATGCTTAAGTAAAAATATGATAAGTATGTAAAGTGCAGTATGTGATTATATGTTATGTGAAATGATGTGTTGAAAGAATTGAGTGAACCATCGATGATGGTTACCTCATTGAGTTCGCAAAACTCACCAAAATTGTAACGTTGTCTTTTTAGGACCGAGAGACGACTCTAGCTACTAAGAGGCTCTACTAGTCGTGTGGATTGTAAAGTTATGGCTTAAAGGTCAGTCCGTTGGGATTTTTGGATAGATTAGTTAGACTTTGAATATTTTCCTCTTTCATATAGTACTTTTGTACTAGGTCTTGATGTTGTATATATAGAAAATGTTGAAAGACACAATGTAGACATTCAGGTTTTATGAAATGAAATGAGGAAAAAGTTGGTTTTAAAATATTGCGGTCTATCTTGTGATGCTTTATAAGTGAATTATGATACTATAAGTGAATTATGATACCATGCCATGTAAAGTGAATGTAGTGATCAATCGTAGCTCACCCTTATCGTAGGATATGTACTAGAATGACCTCCGGGCATCCCGGTGCATACCCTGCAATAAGGGGGCGCTATATATTGGCCACTTGAATTAACACTTAATTCAAGTAAGTCAAGAGCAGTATCTAGTAACACGTCATGACCCTCAATTGACCTAAAAGTCAGTGGTTTGACTATGAACCCTTCTAAATGCAATGTTGATATGCAATTCATCCTTTCTCCATCTATACCCCACTTAGTTTAGAGTATGGTCAAAGTGTCAACTCCCACTAGATTGACTACGTCATATCTTGTCATGAGGATCTCATTACTCTATAAGACTCTCTTCATGACACATATCTGCTCTGGCCAGACACTCTCGAGTAATGACCTCGATAAGAGGCTATGGGTATCTTCTCCTTCTATCAGGAGTGGTGAATCCTTTATTGGCTACTCAATTACCTCTGAATACCTTAAGTTGTACCCAATCACGATAGGGTAACCCCTGAAAGGCATCGATGAATGGAGTCAAAGCACAGGATTAGTATCCGAGATATCCTTAAGCACCTTAAGTCAAAGGATACTTACACAATTGTTATGATGAGACTATCATTGACACTGTAATAGATTATTCATATGATTGTCTCATATTAGGTCAATCTAATGTCCTTACTACCCTTAGTAAGCATACACATGTTAACTCTAAACAACTTATGGCTACAACTTATGAGATCTACTGCTTGATCCAATCAAGGAGTATAATATGTGATAGTTTATCCGAATTAATGATATCCCATCTCATTAATCATATGACTAGGGAAAGTTTAGATACTAACATAATTACACATGATAGGAATCTCATTATCATGATCTCTTCATGATTTCCTCCATGCTATGTTTTGTATCAAGGACTCCATAAAATTAATTTAAGGTGGACATCAAATCCATAAATGTACGAAAATTGAAATAATGAAAAATGACTTTATTAATTATAAAATGATTTGTATAATAAGTGCTAAAGGTGATTGCCATTAGAGCAATTCTCTAATAAACTCCCACTTGCACTAAAGTCAATCGTTTTGATATCTCATACGATAAGCATGTGCATATGACACAAAACTCTTTTGGGAAGTAGGCTTAGTCAACGGATAAGTTATATTATGATCGATGGGAACTCTCTCTATCTTGACATCATTTCTACCAATGATTTCTCTAATCAAATGGTAGCCCCTGAGTACATGTTTGGACTTCTGATGAGACCTTGGTTCCTTTGCCTGCATTATAGCCCCGCTGTTATCACGATACAACTGCATTGGGTCAACGATGCTCAGAACCACACTAAGTTCCATAGTGAACTTCTTGATCCAAACCGTTTCCTTTGTCGCTTCTGAAGCTGCAATGTACTCTGCCTCTATCGTCGAATCTGTAGTCGTCTCTTGTTTGGAACTTTTCCAACTGATTGCACCAGCATTCAATGTGATTACATATCTGGACTGGGATCTGGAGTCATCCCTATCGGATTGGAAACTGGCATCAATATACCCGCTTACCACAAGATCACCTTCTCCATATACCAAGAGTACATCCTTAGTTCTTCTCAAATACTTAAGGATATTCTTGACAACCACCTTATGACCCTCACCAGGGTCCGATTGGTATCTGCTCGTAACATTTAGAGCTTATGATACATCGGGTTTAGTACATAACATATCGTGCATCATTGATCCTGTAGCCGAAGCATAAGGAATCAAACTCATGCGAGTCCTCTCATCTTGTGTCTTTAGACACATAGATTTAGAGAGTGTAATCCCATGTACCATGGGAAGATAACCTCTCTCAAACTGCTCCATGCTAAACCTCTTTAACATCTTATCTATGTATATAGACTAAGAAAAGCCAGACTAAGAAAAGCCAACCAACCTCTTAGATCTATTTATACAGATTTTTATCCCCAAAATATAAGTTGCTTCTCCAAGATCTTTCATAAAGAAGTTCTTAGCTAACCAAATTTTGACTGATTGCAAAGTTGAAACATCATTTACTATTAACAATATGACACCTACATACAGTACCAGGAACACGATTGCACTCCCACTAATCTTCTTATACACACACAGCTCATCTGAATTTTTTGAAAAACCAAACTCTTCGATTGTATCATCAAATCGGATATTCTGACTCCTGGATGCTTGTTTCAATCCGTAAATGGGTTTATGAAGCTTGCATACCTTTTCTCCATTCATGGATATGAAACCATCAGGTTGTGTCAATACACATCCTCGATTAGGTTTTCATTAAGGACAACCGCCTTCATATCCATTTGCCATATCTCATAATCATAATGAGCGGCAATGGCTAGATGTATCCTAATTAAGCATAGCTACTGGGCTAAATGTTAAGTCAAGAAGATTTCACTTCACTATTAATTTTGATGACAATCAAATAATAATAATCTTAGAAATATGTGAACTGTTTTGATAAGTTTGTTAAGTGCGCAGAAAAATATAAGTGACATAAATTTTCAACTTAAGAAGATACAGAAAGTCAACATTTTAGATACAGAAGGTCAACATATTAAGATACAGAGGGTCAACACAAGAAGATACAGAAGGTCAACATAAGAAGATACAGAAAGTCAACATAAGAAGATACAGAAGGTCAACATAAGAACATATAGAAGCTCGACACCAGACGAAAGCACAACACTAGACGAAAGAGGGATACCAAACGAAGCGTAACACCAAAAGAAGAATAGTACCAGACGATGCCAAAGAAAAAGATTCTAAAACGTTAGTTAGTTCGTTAGTTGGAGTTAGTTACAGGACTCAACTAATAACGGTTTCTAGAAGATTCAAGAAGACAGTTAAAGTTTTACGCTATAAATACTAAATATAGTCGTAAACAAAAAATATATACAATGTTTTTACAACAAGATACAATACAAGAGAGAAACATTGATTGTACAATACTTTTAGAAACTCTGTATTCAAGTACGAAAGAAAGAGAGCAAACACGTCTGTAAAGAGAAGGTCAAACAATATCTTTCTAAGAGAAAGAAAGGCTAGAGCATGGAGAGGCTAAGAAAGTAGATAAAGAATACTTTGTGAGAGAGACCTGAAGAGGCCCTACAAGAATAGAAAAAATACTTGTAAATTTGAAGAGTATAGTGAACTCTCAGACAAACTTTGAGGACTGGACGTAGCCTAAGGTTAAGGGTGAACCAGTATAAAATCGTGGCATCTATTCTTTAATCCTTATCTTTTAATTTTCTTATTGTTAGAAGAGTGCATAATAATTTTTGCGATTGCATTACTCATCGACTTAAAATATTTGTTTTGTGATCATCTGAATTTGCAAAGAAACTCAAGAAATTTTTACATATTAATATCTTTGAAGATTTAACACAATTTCCCCTTCTTATGTATTATATATATATTACGTGATTCCTATATTGACAAGTGATTTACTTCAGTTGGTATCAGAACCTGGTTTCCAAGAAACACTGTTACAAAATGAGGACAAAGATCCATTGTTGAATCACATGTTTTTATAGCTAAAGGTGCCTCAGTCACAAGACCTCCTGCATTCAATGGTGAACACTATTATTATTGTAAGGACAAGATGTGATTTTTCATAGAATCCACACATATTGATTTTTGGGATATTATTGAAAATGAACCATACACACTAACAGACAATGAAGGGAATAGTATTTCTCATGACCAATGGACGGTTGATTAGAAAGCTCGTTTTCAGTTAAACTCAAAGGCCAAGTTCTTTTTAAGTTGTGTTCTAAGTAGAAGTGAATATGATAAGGTTCATGAATGCGAATCTGCAAAGGAAATGTGGGACACATTAGTCATTGCACATGAAGGCACAAATCAAATAAAATAGTCCAAGATTAGTATTTTTGTTCATCAGTATAAACTATTCAAGATGAAGATGATGATGAACTATCCTTCATTTTAAGAAAGATTAGAAGGATGTGGAAAAAGAAATCAAGGGGAAATAAAGACTTCTCTTTTAAGAAGAATAACAAAGACGATTAAAAGAATGAGAAAAGTTCTATTCTCTACTATGAGTGCAATAACCCAGGACATTACAAGTCTGAATGTCTGTTGCTCAAAAGAAAACAGAAGAAAAGTGAAGAAAACAAAAAGAGCATGATGGCAACTTGGGAAGATCTAAATTCATCTGAATCTGACTCAGAAACATCAGAACACACAAACATATGCTTGGTAGCTGAGACGGAATGAGATGACAAGGTAATCTCTGACTTTAATGATCTTTAGGATGTGTATGTAGAAATGTTAGAAGATTCACATGCCATCTTAAAACAATATAGGATATTAAAAAAGAAATTTACTGAAATTTTGAAGAACACAAAACTTAAAAAAATAAAACATCTGCCTTAAGAAACAAGTAGATGATATGGAAAAGAAAGTAGCTATAGATAGATATGAGGAAATTAATCAACTGAAACAACGGATTAATTGTCTCTCAGCAGATTTATCAACAGTCACTGAAAGTACAAAAAGGATGAATGATATGATTGGAAGATATAGACATCCAAATGATAAGAGTGATTTAGGTTTTAATAATAGTAATGTTTGTCATAATATGAGTTTTGTTCCTAATAGAAAGAAAAAGAAACAATATTCTTATTATTCGATGAAAAATTGTAAAGCTAACCCCAATGGACCCAAGAAAATTTGGGTACCTAAGAAGGATATAATATATACTACAGATCTCCTTTCTTGGAAAAAGCAACCAGCATCAATGGTATTTAGACAGCGGCTACTCGCGACATATGACGGGAAGAAGGTCTATGTTCCTAGACCTCCGACATAAGTAAGGAGGATCAGTAACTTTTGGAGACAACCAACATGGCAAAATAGTTGGAAACGACAAAATTGGTAAAGATTTTTTTCGTATATTGATAATGTTCTGCTAGTTGAAGGCTTAAAGCATAATCTAATTAGTCTAAGTCAATTATGTGAATCTGGTTTTGAAGTATCCTTTAATCAAAATTCTTGTGTAGTAAAAAACAAGGATAGTTCCATATTCCTTTTGGCCAAAAGATGAAATAATCTCTATAAAATTAACTTAGACGATTTGAAAAGTCAAAATATTTCATATCTTATATTAACAGATGAGGAAAATTTGATTTGTCACAAAAAGCTAGTCATGTTAGTTTTAAACACATTTCCAAGTTAGCTAGACTTGATTTGGTAAAAGGATTACCAAGACAAGTTTTAACAAAGATTTCTTTTATGAGAGTTGTCAAAAAGGAAAACAAGTTAAAACATCTTTTCCCTCTAAAAATGTTGTAGCTCCGTCTAGACCTCTAAAGTTGTTACATATACATTTGTTGTTGGATCCCATCTCTGAGACCCAACTCTCTTGCTTACTCATTAATCTGTTGGACCCTGCTTGATTCCAGAGTCCAACGCTTGCTTGGATACCATACATGTTGGGTTCGAACTTCGAAATCCAACCTCTTGCGAAAACATGAAACGTGAGCGTGCATATTACCTTGAAGGGTTCCTAGATTAAACCCTCATTAGCCATCATGATTTTTTTTCATTATCATAATATCCCAAAAATTCACTCACAAATTGTTCAATGGCATGCCCATATAAATCAGTCACCATGCTTGAATTCATTTCTCCTACTTGTGAACAGAATTTGGAAACCTTTAAATCCGAATTTCAATTTGATCTCTTCATAGAAATCATAGCTCTATGTCTCTAGTTCGCTTTGAAGAAAGAATCATCTCAATCGGAGCTCTATAGCTCAAGATATGCCTAAAAAGCTCAAATCTGCTCAAACCCTAATCGTGCTCTCCTAACCGACCCCTCACTTAATTTCATGCAAACGTTCCCAAATCAACTCTAAATGCTACAAATTTTTATGGAGAGAATGATACATGTCCTAGGAATCCATTTATTCAAGAATCACCTCAAGTGGAGGTCGGATGAGGGAGTTATGCCGAAAATAATAAACCATGTTCATAGCCTAAATCGATTTGAACCTCTCTTGGTGCGATCACCATAACTTTTGATCGAGAAGTCGGATTGCTATCATTTTTGAACCATTAGAAAGTAGACTTCAAGAGCTAAACCTTTTATGCAGACCGCAAATCCTGATTCGGCTTCTAACAGGGTGAAAAACCATAATCTTTTCCGTGTATGTCCGTTAAATAGACATGCATGTCAGTTTAACGGACATGTATCGGGTAAATTGCACCAATTCACTCGAGAAAGTCCGTTAAACGGACTTCCATGGGCGATGAAAGGGGTCCTTTCTGACCCGTAAAGGTCCGTTAAACAGACTCTAAGTCTGTTAAATGGACATGGGGCTTCCCAAAACCCCTCCAAACCTTCTTTAAAGCTTCATACAACCTTCCTAACATCATAAACACTTATGATCTTGCAAAATTCACTTATTCCAATGCCAAAACACTTCATAACAACTCAAACATCAAATTTATTTCATCAAACTCTCAATTCTTG
>JANVCL010024868.1:0-10315 GCA_026546855.1 Erythroxylum incrassatum
AGGATAAACTGTCTCTAAAACTCATCTCAACGTATCAGCTCTCCTGATGGCATGGTTCTGTGATGAGGGTCACGCAGCAAAATCAGTGATAAGTAAATTAATAAAAGAGTGGGTTCCAACTCAAGCACATTACTGAAATAATGTCAAAACAAAGGAGAATGTAGCTATCCTCCACTACAACATAAATAATATCATTTCAAAAAGTTCCAAAGAATAATAATACAAAGAGGTTCAAGCAATCAGCTGAAGGTGATCATCAGGAAAACAAATAATGGTTAATCTTCTTTCATTGCTTGAAAGTTAAGACAAAAAACTAGTACAGGAGCATGCATATCCACGAGAGAACGGAGAATTCGGAACAGTGAATACTGTATCAGACAAAGAATTTCAAAATTACTGCCAATACACACCTCAGAGAATGCTTCTGCGGAATATGTAGTTGACAACTACCAACATTCAGTAGAACTTTAGATGTTCACCTATGAGTCAACAACATATAGGCAATCTTCGGTATCACTGTAAAATGAAGCTGCTGGACGAATTAGCTTGGCTGACTCAAAAGTCTCCATCCTTGAAGCCGGGGGAAGAACCAATATAGACTAAATAAGTCGAAATCTAGCATTGTATTACCTAAATTTAACATTTTGAGAAGCTGTGATGATTATAGAAGCAAAAAGAAAGCCAAATAACTTTGGTTAAATCCCCTTTAAACAGGATCTTGATTAAATGATGTAGAGAAACGTTTACAGCAACAACTTTTAACAAACTAGGGCTGGAATACAAGTGAATTTTAGAAGAAAAAAAAACGGACTAAAAATTAAATAAAATTAAAGAATATAAAATATGATGAAAGGCGTTGTCCTTATCTATCGAAGAATTTGAAGTTTAATTAAAAAAAGATTGATAAATAAAAATTAATTAATATATTTTAAATTTAATTTATAGAAATTGACCGATTAATTAATAAACTTATTATTTTTTAAAATAAAAAATTATTAAAGCAAATCAAATCGAAAAGCTGAAAATCAAATTAAAAGGTAAACAGTTAAAAATTTTTACAGCTGAATCATCTAAATCGATTAGGTTTTTAATCATTGGTCAGTCCTACTTAATTTATATTTCCGATGAAGTATCAAACATTTTCGATGCTTTTAAAGAATACTTCTCAAGAACTCGAAGGCGCAGATGAGTTGGTAAGAGACTCTCCTGGCTTAAGTGTTGTCGTGGGTTCAAACTTTCCTCATATATATAGCTGTTTAAAACTTTAGGTCAGAGCTTTGTCTTCCATAAGGAACCTACCCAGCTCGAGCGAGAATTAATCTAAATGTGGATGATTTAAAGATATCTTCTCATAATTAAAACCTAACTAAAATATTTGATGGGCAACCAAAAAATAAAAAAGATACTTCTCAAGGACACCACACAATTCCACCGTCAACTTTATATATATATATCTATAAATACCGCTTATTTTGATTGAACTCATATGATTTATCATACATACACAGTGTAGGATCTTTCCATTGCCGTCGAGTATGATGACACGATGATGATTGCTGTCAGAGACGAACAACATGTTCCCATTTTCATCAACAGAGATGTAACTTGTCCATATAAAGATGGAAATGATGTGCAAAACATATTCTTTTACGTATCAAAATACTTAAAGCAGATAAAAATGCATTTGAGCACTTGCTTTGTCCAAATAGATATAACAAGAAGGACCTACTACCTGCTAATTCCGAACTGTAGAGCTTGGTCTAGGATTAAAGTTGAATAGCATAATGTGTATTTTCCATTATTAACGGGCCTAAAGATAGATAATGAGCAAATCTTTTACTTTAAGCCTTTTATCTTGAGCTCTGCTCTTAATCTCAGTTCTAGAATATGGCCCGCTAGCTAGTGAACATAGAAATAAGGCATATACATAAATGAGTGCAACAGTTTTCTGATCATTAAGACCTACATGCAACAACATAAGTTCCACACAAGTTGTACAACCATCAACATATAGTCATTTAACATTTAAAGATGCATTCTATAGTCTGTACTGGCTTTCAGTCTTGAAAAGTCTAAGCAAATTTTAAATATCTGTTATTTAGCAACAAATGAAAAATACAATAGTACAACTCAAAAAAACATAAGGAAGCTCATACCTGGGAGGTAGAGAAATAAGTTCTGCAGCATTGAGCATGAAATTGGTTCTGCTATGGTTTCTGACTGTTTAGACCAAATACCTTTTAAGCAGCGCAAAGTAGGATTTTCCTCATCAAGGTTCCCATCTAGTATTAGGTCTTATCATTGGCTCCCTAGGATCCTTTCCACTAGGGTACTCATCATTTTCAATGCAACTTCTATATTCATTAGAGTTAATCTCCATTAGTTAGTGATCATCTGGAATCAAAAACATTTAATATATTATGTACTCTCTCAACTTTATTGTCATCTTGAACTTCAACTTCATTATCACCGTCAACTTCATTCCTGTAAGTGCCTACATCTCCATCATTACTACTCTCTTCTTCAATAGTATCTACATTAACTTTATAATTATAAGTAACTTCCCCATTAAAGCTCAAATCCCTATCATTACGTATTGTAGCCAAAAATTCTAGAGCGATAATTAGAATGTCAAGTTCGTGTGTAAACATATATACAAATCATCATAGAAGAGTAAAAAGCTAAATATATATAGCTCCCTCGTGTTCTAAAATCCAAGTATGTTAAAGGAACATGTAGAAATAGAAAAGGTATGGGACAACACCTTATTATGACAAGACTAATATGAAGAAAGGGCTATGGTTACAGAGAAACATAGGACTAGAGGCAAGATCATATGTCACGTTTCATAAATGTTTTAAGAAGAAGCTAAAAATCTTATGAAATAACTTGCAATATCACGTAAATAATGAAATAACATGCAATATCAAGTAATGGTGGTGATATATTAGGAAGCCTTTTTATAATGAAATCACCAACAAAGAAAATTGACATATTCGGATCACATATGACCTCTACCATAGTAGAAAAATTATTCAGTAGTGTCTCCTTCATCTTTACCTATATAAATAGGTATCAAACTCAATTAAAATAATAAAGAATGCTTTGAAAAATGCCCATAATTTAGAAGACTTGATGAATACAATAACAATATAGATAAAAATGCTCTAGAGAATAATATAGTGATTGCAATAATAAGCATGGAGGAATGCCAAAAGCCTCGATGACTGTAACAAAGAAGAATGTGGTGAATGCACTAGATAAGAATGCACTAGAGAAGAATGTGATGAATGCACCAAACAAGAATGCTACGAATACACCAAAGAAGAATGCAACAAGGATTGGGGGTTTGATTTACTAAACGTACCAAAGAAGAACATTTATTCTAATGGAGGCAGGGTCTTCTGTGAATGATTTTTTTTCCCCAAATGTTAACATTTGGTTTTTCCTAAATCTCGTCATCTAGCGATGGCTTATGGAAGTCTTGTGCTGTCAAATTTTATTATTATTATTTTGGACTCACTTGCCATATGGCATACACATGTGATGAGGGGCCCATAAAAGTAAAATTTTCCAAGTATATTTTTTTAATGGGAGGTTAACAAAAATTTTAAGTCAAGATTCTTAATGAACATTTATAAAATTATAAGCTTCCTTTTGAATATTTTTGAAACATTAGGGTTCTTTCTATACATGTTGAAATTGTTCAACTATGCATTACAACACACATGAAAGAAATAAATAAGCTTAAAATTGTGAAATTTTCACTCTAAAGCTCAAAAGTTCAAGAAAAAGATAGCTATATATGTGTAAATAGTATGAAATTTTCATTCAATTTGATTAATTCAATAAATACTAAAATATGATTTATAAAAATAATTTTATTCTAATTATCATCCTTTTGCATACTAATTCAAATCAATATTCAACAATGAAGTAAAGTATAGGTGGACAGATTCTAACCAATTCAAGATATTAGTTCACAAGATTTAATAATCAAGATTATAATAATCTTAAAGAAATCATTAACAATTTATTAACCCTTCTCTACAGTTAAAGTTGTACATTGTCCCTAATGTATATAATATAAGTATACCCACAGTTAAAAGTTTAGTGGTACTTTCCTGAATATGACAATTGTATGAATTTTGATCCATCCAATATGATATTACATCCTTTCAAAATATAAGAAAAAGGGATAAAAAGAACAAAAGAAATAAAAATAACATAACTAAAAATAGCACAAATAATTAAAAAATAAAATATGAAAATAACATAAAAATAAAATATAATTCTTGGGTTGCTTCCTAGGTAGCACTTTATTAATGTCTTTGGCTCGACGTATCTTTTATGATCAAGGTGGCTTGGCTATATTGATATTTTTGTTATTATTATCGAGCTCACCTCTAAGATATAATGTCACTCGATGACCATTAACCTTAAAAATACACTTGTGCAGATGACTCACTTTGATTACGTTGTACAAAAATACTTTTTACACAATGAATGGTCTATACCATCTTGATTTAAGATTATGAGGAACTAATATTGGGTTAGAATTGTACAAGAGAACTTAATCTCCTTCCATAAATTCTTATGATTACTTAATCATTCGGTCGTGATAACTTTTGCCTCTTTCCTTATAAATTTTAGAATTTTCATAAGCCATTAATTGTCATTCGTCTAGTTCATTAATTTGGAACTTTCTCTTTTTACTTTACTTGTAGTTTGAAGATCGAAATTTGTGAGTTTAATAACCCAATATGCTTTATGTTCTAACTCAACAGGCATACGGCATGCTTTTCCATAGACTAGTCTATAAGGTGTAATGCCAATAGGTGTCTTGTATGTCGTCCTATAAGCCCATAGAGCATCATCTCATTTAATTGACTAGTCCTTCCTCTCATGCTCTCCAGTCTTCCCCAAAATTCTTTTTAAATCCGTATTAGATACCTCGACTTAGCCACTAATTTAAAGGTCATATGAGGCAGCAATTATATGAGTAATTCCATACCTTTTAAGAACTTTTTCAAATTGTGCATTATAGAAATGCGTACTCCTATCACTGCTAATCTTCCTAACTGTGACAAAATGGGAAAATAAACTTTTGCAGAATTTCACAACAGACCTAGCATCATTTGTGGCTAAAGCTTGCACTTCCACCAATTTAGAAACATAATCGACCTCTACTAGGATATATTTATAACTAAATGAACTTGTGAAAGGGCCCATGAAATCAATCCTCCATGCATCAAATATTTTACAAATAAGAGGCATTACCTGATCTTTGGCATCTATCATATAAAGCTACATACCTTTGGGCATCTTTAAAAACTAATGACTAATAAAAACCTGAATCTAGGATCTTCTGAGCCATCCTATTTGCATTATAGTTCCCTCTAATAGGTCTAGCATGATAGTGTTGTAAGATCTTCCACTCCTCAAAGTGAGGTACACATCTCCTCACTCTTTGGTCTGCACAAATTTGAAACAGATACGAATCTTCCCTGAAATAGTCTCGTAAATTAGTATAGAATTTCTTCTTTTACTGATAAGACAAACCTTCCAGTGAGACCTTAACTACAAGATAATTTGCAATATCTTCAAACTAAGGAGTCTCAGCTTCACTTACCCCTCCACATTATAGAGACATTCTTTCGGGAAGGCATCGTCAATGCCCTCTTCATTTAGTTTTTTTTTTCAAATTTGGACTTTCCAGGAAAGTTATATAGTCTACTACTAGGTTTTCATCCCCTTTCTTATCCCTAATCTCTAAATCAAATTGCTGCAACAATAAAATCCATCTAATCAAATAAGGTTTAACATTTGGTTTATTCAACAAGTATTTCAATGCAAAGAGGTCATTATAAACAACAACTTTAGACAATACTAAATATGATCAAAATTTATCGAACTCAAAAACCATACCTAGCAACTCCTTTGTTGTCATTGTGTAATTCTCTCGAGCACCCTTCATGGTCTTGCTACCGTAGTAGATTGGTTGAAAATGTTTGTCTTCCGCTATCCAGGTGTTATACTTGATGCAAAATCACTCGCATCATACATTAGTTTCGAAAAGTCCAATATGGTGCAACCATAATAAGGCCTTACTCAACTTTTCTTTTAGAATGTTAAAAGCATCTAAACATTCTTCAGTAAATGCAAAAGGTATGTCCTTTTCTAATAACTTGGTTAAAGGCTTAGGAATTTTAGAAAAGTCTTTAATAAATCTTCTATAAAAGTTCGCATAATCTAAGAAACTTCTTTTTGCCTTAATTGAAGAAGGGAGTGGTAGTTTCTCTATGACTTCAATTTTGGTTGTATCTACCTCAATCCTCTGGTGAGAAATTTTGTGGCATATAATTACACCTTCATGTAACATAAAGTGACATTTTTTTCATTTCAGCATTAGATTTGTCTTCTCACCTCTTTCTATCGCTTTTTCTAAGTTATGGAGGCATAGATCAAATGTATCACCAAAAGCATAAATGTCATCCATAAATGCCTCCATTATGTCCTCAACTAGATCATCAAAGATAGCCATTACGCACCACTAAAATGTAGCAGGCATATAACACAACCTAAATGACATCCTTCTATAGGTGAACGTACTATAGGGACATGTAAAAGTTGTTTTATCTTGATCTTCTAGAGCAAAGGAGATTTGAAGGTAGCTCGAATGTCTGTCTAAAAAGTAGTACTACATATGTTCCACAGGTCATTCCAACATTTGATCTATAAAAGGCATAGTATATTGATCCTTTCTTATTTCATCATTCAAATTCCTATAGTTGAACACTCTCCATTCAGTGACGGTTCTTATAAGAATTAGCTCATTCTTTTTATCAGAGATTACCATCATTCCTCCTTTCTTGGGCATAACCCACACAGGACTCACCCAAGGACTATCAGAAATGGGGCAAATAACTCCAACATTTAGGAGTTCAATAACCTCTCCTTTAACCACATCCTTTATGTTCATACTCAACCTGTTTCGAGGTTATACTACCAGTTTAAACTCCTCCTCTATTAAAAATTTATGTGTGCAAAAAAAAGGGTTGATCCCTCTAATGTCAGAGATCTTCCAAGTAATGGACCTTTTATGTTCCTTAAGCACATTTAGCAACTTTTCCTTTTACGCCACCTCTAGAGTTGATGCGATAATTACTGGTAATTTTGAGTTCTTCTCAAGAAATGTATATTCCAAATGATCAGGGAGTGTCTGCAACTCTAGCTTTCGTGGTTCTTCGATGCAGGTTTTAACATTTTCTCTTATTCTTTGTATTTCTTCAACTTCTTTTGTTCTCACAAAATGCTTATTATCTTTATGTTCACCCTCGTTTTGAATCGTTGAAAATTCTTGCATGTCATTATACACAATTCCTTACACAATGTCTGAAGTTACAGAGTCATTAATATTAATAAAATAACGTGCATGATTATACTCAAGCGCATGTGTCATAGCATCAAATATTGAAAGTTACATTTCTTCTCCCTCTATAAGAACTAGTTTACCATCAATAACATCAATGATGGTTCTAGCCGTAGGTAAGAAGGGATGTCCTAAAATCAAAGTTACTTCCTTGTCTTCTTTCATATCAAGTATAATGAAGTCAATTGGGAAGATGAACCTATCTATCTTTTTTTGAGAAATTAAAAAAATGTATTAAGAAGCCAATGGAGATTACAAAAGGTTTATATATACAATCAATCATTATAAGGAAATCTAATGAAGTCACCTCTCATGAAAATTAACAAAAAACAAACCTCAAAAGTTTGGAATAAAGAGAATTCCTTGATTAGTTTGTTAAGTGAATTAATTCCTTTAGGTTTTGTAGGATCCCATTTGCAATATGCTTTTCTGTGGAAGATTTGTTTTTGAATTTCCTATTATTCCTTTCCAGACATAACGTTTCAATCTTTACTAATACTTCCTCGATGATTCCCCTAAGATATTTAACGGATCTATCAGCTACTGAATGTTTATCCTAGTAGGTTTAGGTTATCCTAATCCCAGTTTCTTGAACAATTTATAAGGCATTAAGTTAATGTTGCACCTAAATCAACTAAAGCATTCTCTACTGACAAATTACCGATAATACAAGGGATAGTAAAACTACCTAGATCTTTAAGATTCTCGAGTAACTTGTTTCGTAGGATCATTCAGCATTCCTCTCTTAGTTGCATTGTAGCCAATTCCTCCAACTTCTTCTTATTAGATAGTAGCTCTTTTAAAAATAGTACATACTTGATCATCTATGCTAGAGCTTTAACAAGTGGTAAGTTGATATGAAGTTGTTTAAACAACTCAAGGAATTTATCGAATTACTAGGTATGGTATGGTGGGCTAAAATTCCTTTACTTTTGGAGGATTTTCTACATCTTTGGTCTTCTATTGACTCTTTTAGTGATCCTCCTCTTCGATTTGGGGTTTGGAATCTACTTGTAACTCTTTCCTGCTTCTAAGTGTGATTGCTTTCATATGCTCATTAGGGTTAAGTTTAGCGGTACTCAGCAGATTCCTCCTTTCCTTTTTAACTAATATTGTTGTCAGTTGATCGAGTTGAACCTCCAAGTTTTTTTGTCTCTGATTTTTTTCTCTTGATTCCTAAATAAATTTTATTATCATTTCATACAGGCTAGGCTTCTTGGGTTGTTATGCTCGTTATTGAAATCCTAACAAGGGTTTTTTTTATGTCAAGTGTTTGAAAATTTCTAGAAGTTTCATGTTATGGTAGAAAGGGAAGTTGAGAGGAAGCTCAAGTGCCTACAAGTAGATATTAAATGGGAGTATACTTTTAAGGTGTTTGAAGAATACTACACATCACATGGCATTACACATGTGAAAACTAAACGAGGGACTCCACAACACAATGGGGTTGCTGGGAGGATTAACAGAACCAATGCGAAGAAGGTTCGTTGCATGCACAAGATGTCTAAACTGCTAAAGGAATTTTGGGGACAAGCAGTCTGAACTGTGGTCTACCTGATTAATTGAGCTCGCTTAGTTTTGTTAGATTTTAAGATTCCCAAGAGAGCGTGGACTGGTAATTAGGATCTCACATATCATCATTTGAGATTTTTTGGCAACAAGGTATTCAGTCATATGCCTAAGGATTAGAAAAAGAAGCTTGA
Organism: Erythroxylum incrassatum; assembly: GCA_026546855.1. Taxonomy (NCBI): domain Eukaryota; kingdom Viridiplantae; phylum Streptophyta; class Magnoliopsida; order Malpighiales; family Erythroxylaceae; genus Erythroxylum; species Erythroxylum incrassatum. The sequence continues at coordinate 9,136 of JANVCL010024868.1, forward strand.
CTAAAAGTCTATACCTTGCACCTTTGTTGGATATGGTGGTTGATTGACTCGATTAAGTTAGTCAATGTTGAATTATCCACAAATTCACGATGTAGCTGTAACTAGCATAAACAAGTATGGATCGAATCCCACAAAGATGATGACTATTAGTAATTAACATTATCCTAATATCTAGTCTACAAATTTGATTTTGATTTTTAATTAAAGAAAATAAACCTAAAAAATAAATTAGGCAATAATATTGAACAAAGAAATAAGAAATCACTTAGAAAATGATTGATATCAAGAATTAATGTATAGGTTATGAATCCCCCTAAAAACTCTTAAATAATTGACCTCTTATTATGAAATTGATTTATTGACCATTAGATCGTGAAAATTCCTATCGTATGCTAATAATTCACTTGAGACTTCTAGTTGGGTCCCATTTCCGAAGCCCAACTTCGGATCATGAATGTGTGCTTAATCCTATGAAATTTCCTTGTACATCACTGATTCATCTTCTTGCTTTGATACCACTCATGTTGGGTCCCAAATTCGAAACCCAACTCTTGCGAATATCATCATACTTAGTCTAAGCGTGCATACTATTGTGTAGGTTTTTTTCATAAACCCTTAATAGACATCAATTCCACAAAGGTGACGTGTCCACAAAAAGTCAACATCAAAACCAACTTATCCATTGAAACACAGGAATAAAAAATAAACATACACAATCGAAACTTCAATCTATCATTGCATTACTTAAGCAACAGAGTTTGAACAACTTTAAATACAACATAAACCGAAATCTCAAAGTTCAACAGTTACAAGAACTACAAAATTCCTAAAAGGTGGCTAAAGCCTGCCTTGACTCTCTTTCACTCCATCTCTTGCTCACAACCTGAAGGTGGGGACAGGAAGGGGGTGAGCTTGAAAGCTCGTGGGTAACAGTTTATAATCATAAAAAGATAAACAAAAGTTTTGAAAACATTTTTTTTATTGTCTTAGAAAACTTTCTTTCACTTCATAAAACACTTATTTCTTAGGCTTCCAACCAAACATTTATAACTCATTTTCAATGCCGAATTCATGTGTATGCAAATCATGAATGCATCACTCACATCAACTTGTCATGAGCACATAAACATATCAAATGGTTTGGGTAAGTCCAAAACATGACGCACTACACATTTCCAAT
>JANVCL010024918.1:0-10312 GCA_026546855.1 Erythroxylum incrassatum
GAGGAGATTATAAGGAATCATGTGTATGTATGAGGGTTTCGGTTTAAGTAGTTGGATTTCGAAAACGGGATCCAACATTGCATTACCAATCTTCCTTCCTCCATCCTTTCATGGTTCACAGCCTCTCCTCATACTAGAACAAATTCTGAGCCATCATTGTGCGCTTCAAAATGTCTCTTTTGTTCCTCAAGTTTAGTTTGTTGGCAATCTTGATCTCTTTTGGAAGCTACTTAAGAACTCCTATTGAGTGTTCCAACAAGATTTTCCTTATTTCAACCTTGAGGAAAAGGTTTTTCATGATAAGATGGATAATGTTTCCGGACCAATAATCATCATTAAGTATGCAACAACCCAGAGAATCAGGAGAGCCAAAGGACAACCCATAAGTTAGTTAAATTAGTTAGTTATGTCTAAATAATTATTTTATTCTATTTAATGGAAATGCGCATAGGATATACTATTAGATTGCTCAAGGTTCCTACCTGGTTTGAAGTATGTTAGAATGGTTATAGAGCAGTACTCAATTTTCCATGAAAAACTAAGTCTTCTAACTCATCAAATTGAGCAAGAAAATTCTAATTTTTCTACCACGTGCCATCGAATTCTTATCATCTGATCTTTATGTCAATAATTTGAGGCTAGAGGATTCCAATTTTGGATTAAATTCCTACATTAACGATCTTTCATTTTTTTGAGAGGTGTGGTTTGTCTTTGTTACATCGTAGAAAAGTAGCCTACTAAAGTCACTCTATAGTTCAAAAAAGATTTTGTCGCTTAAATCAGAGAAGCCACTCAAACTTGGGACTCATTGTTCTTCATCCCTTGCAATTTAAGAACATTAGAAAACATTGAGCATCTAATTAGGGAACAAATAGGAAGAAATGGAGTTCCTTTTGTCTTGGATTGCCACTAGCTGCCACCAGTTTTATCCATTAACTCTACAAATCAATGTACATAGATCCAACTGCTTTTATAAATTTCAGAGGCAAGAAAAGGGTGCCCCTCAGTGTTGAGGATCTCGTCCAAACTTGGCATTTCTGCTTTATAAAGTGAAAGTCCTTTGTATGTTCCATTGATGAAAGGTTTATCAATGCCTGGTCTTTATCAAACAGTACATTTCTTGATGAGAAATGACGGGCAAAGCTATTTCTGTTTCCACATGCAATTTTCACTCAGTTGGCCCCCGTATGCACGCCACAGTTGGATGAGACGGCTCCAGAATGGAAACTTCAGGTTTCGTTGGCTTGGCCAATTCTTATAATATTGTTATTCATAGCTCATGTCCTATGCTAGAAATCTTACAAGTTCTGAATTATAATTTCACTAGACTTAAAACATTCATGGCAACTCAACTCGGCGTCTAGTGCCTACTAACATTGTCCAAAACCAACTTACCAAGATTTCACTCTACGCCAGACAATGTCCAGGCGACAAAAGGGAACAAGACAAGTTGTCCCTCATTCCCAGAGGAAAAGAAACATAGCATCCAGATAGATGATCGTAATCTCCACTTAATTTTCGTCTTGATGCCATTTATTTGATCGTTTTCAAAGCCATTAACTATACTTTTTGCTGTGAAAAAGGAGTTGCTTGTTGAAGGCATAAATCTAAATCCTGCTTTTCTTGGCAAAATATTTGAAGGATACATGAGTTGGATTGTATCCTCTAACGCAACTTTATCAGGAACTGGAAATATGGGATCTGCTTTGCTTCTTGTTGTCTACGAAGGGCCATTGTGTTTCCACTTAAAAAAGATTAATAAGAAGCGCTTGGTTTAAATTAGATAATGGTAATAAGAATAAAAATGAATACAGTCATTATAATTATGATAGTCGGCTAAAATAAAAGAATGATTACTATTATCATTAATAATAGTTGGTTTGTTAAAAAAATTAAGAAATAAAATTTTTGTTAAATTTTTGTTTTATATTAAATTTTAATATGTTTTAATTAGTTATACTTAATTGCTGAAAAGAGAAAAATATATAACTAATTAATATTATTTTAATTAATTAAATTGTAATCAAAAGTTATGAATATCGTACTGGATTTGTTACCGAATTGAGTTCTGGTACAATACTGTACTAGTCCAGGTCACATTTTTAAATTTATGAGAGTCTCTAAATTTTTAAAATTTGCAAAATAGTCCATTGGTATATTGTACTGTTGTACTGTATACTTTTTAAGTTTATATCAACCTTGTCTTTAAAATTCATAATAACAAATAATAATCATAATTAATATAAAATAACAATAATTTTTAAATATTTCACATGTAAATAACTATATATATATATATAAAGACAATCATGAGAATGGTAATAGGAATAGAAATGAATATATTGAGTATGGAGAATGGATATTATCATTATATTTATGATGGTTAGTTAAAAGGAAGGAATAATTACTATTGATATATATACTATTGATAATGATTGGTTTGTAAAAAATATTTAGAAATAAAATTTTATTATGTTTTAATTAATTATTTAATTAATTAATTAATTAATTATATTTTAATCAATTAATTACAATATTTTAATTAATTAATTACAATATTTTAATTAATTAATCCTAATATTGTAATTAATTAATGAATTATATCTTAATTAATTAATTAATTAATTAATTAATTGCAATATTTTAATTAATGAATTAATTATATTTTAATTAATTATATTATATTTAATTAATAGGATTAAAAATATTTTTTTTAAAGAGTCACTACTAAGGAATGAGTTTCATTCCTCTACTAAATAAAGGGTATGAAGGATTTCCCAAAAGTAGGATATCAAACTATTATTCTTATAATAATAATCAACAACAAACTACTCACTTTTCATTCTTTACCCATTAACCCCTTCCCAAACCCATCAACCAAGCACCCTTTAAGAATAATACAAAGTATTTAAAACATTACAATAACACAATTTCATCATTTTAATAAATAATAATTACTTCAAAACATCAAATAAAAAGAATAATAAATATTCTTAACTCTCAAACTATTACAATTTACAATAAAAGTTCGTGATGAAGAAACAATCAAGTAGAAGTTAAATCTTAAACAAAAACATTTCCAATTACATTAAATATATAGAATTTAACATAAACATCAAATATAAATAAAATTAAAAGAAGAGGAAAAGCAAAATCCTGGAACGAAATTCATTCGTCTACGAGAGGATACCCACTATAACTACACTGACCTCAATTATCATTTGATAAAAAAAATCATCATCATTGAGAGAAGCTTCATCATCATTATCATTAAAATTTAATGCACCAAATGACATGTCCATGTTTGGTTATCCAAGATTATCTTCAAGTAACTAAACATCTACTAAATTCGGTTATTTAGAAACTCAATAAACTAAAATATCAATATTATCAACAGAGATTAGATCAGTTAAACTACTTGTGCTATTAAGACTCCTAGTAAACAATAAAATTAAATTATTAGAAAATTATAAGATATCATATCGAAATTAATAATGGTAATAATGATGATAACATACTTTTTCTGAAGCTTTAAATTGTAATGAACAAAAACCAAGTCATTCATCCTCTTATACTCCAATCTATTCCTTTTCTTGGAGTGGATAAATTCAAATGTGCTCTAGTTTTGTTCACAGTTTGTTGCGCTCATACATTGACTTGAAATTCAAATTGTAAACCTTTTCAATTCTAGAACACCATTTTCAAATTGATCCCATCAAGAAACTGTAACAAAAGTAGCATTATAAAAAAATAAAGTGTTAATTAATTTCAACAAATAAAAAAAGGAAACAACTAATACTTGGAGAAAGTTTTCTTCTTTGTCGAATAGTAATTGGCATTCCAAAATTCTCATAAGACAACTTAAAAAATTCCATTTGTGCGCTTAAGAGATCTTACATCGTGTCAATGCTAACAATTGTTGTAATAGTTAAAATCATTCCTCTATTAGCTTCAATTTGTTTAGTAAGATCCAGTCTAAAATAGACACTAAGATTCAAAAATGTCACAGCTGCAAACAACGGAGAAAAAAGTTGTCTTTCCCTTCTCTCATTAAGGATTGAAAGATATTATTTGTATAAAGAAGACTCATATTTCAGATTGGCCTTGATTGCGTCCGTCACTCTCTCAATGGCATCAAAAACATAACTCATTGTTGGCTTTTCATCACTATCAACCAAGCGAAACACCCTCACTAAAGGTTCACAAACTCGGATAACAAATTGGCATTGGGAACAAAATTCTCTATCTTCCACTATAATTTTACAAACCTCCACTCCAGCATTAGATCTAACATGCTGATATGTAATCCTCTTATCACTTGTAAACATTTGTCTTAACTCTTTCTTCATCATAATAAAAGACTGAAGTGATAAGAAATTTGTTGCAAATCATGTAATAGCAAGACGACACAAATTCATGCCATTGGTAAATTCCTTTCGTATCAAAATCCCATATCAATGCATGATTATAAATGAACTTTGTCACCTTTTTAGCGTTCTGTATAGTCTTATCAATAATAGGAAAATACCTAAGATCTCCTATATTCTCCAGCATTAGGTCAATACAATGTGCAACATAATGAGTCTAAAAAAAGAATTATACGTATTATGCAACCTTTTTCCCGCCGCTTTATAAGCGGAATCATTGTCAATAATAAATTGAACAATGTTTTCTAACCCTATTTTATTCACAACTTCATCAAATATCGCAAACAAAGTCTCAGTATTCCTAATAAGGCCAGATATATCAATAGATTTCAAAAACATACAGCCATTTGTAAAATATATCTTGTCTCCTATTTGTCTAACCATCACATATGATTAAACATCTATAAGTAGCCCAATTCATTCTTCTTTCTTTCAAATAACTTCTAATTTCAGAAACAGAACAACTCAAAAGTTTATCTCTTAAGTTATCAATCGAAGGATCTTTATATCCTAGACCATAAGAGGCTATTGCATCCATCATAGGCTGATAATAATAAGTATGAGAAGCATTAAATGATGAATCTGTATCATACCACCATCTAGCTACTACCCTATCAACAATGTGAGTCGCATCTCTTGATTGTATTGCACTATGAATTGAAGATTGAGCTCCAGGAATTGTTTGTGGTGGAAAAAAACTAGTCTGCCTTCTCTTCCTCACATCAAGTTCAGGTACTTCTTCAAGGGCTTGGGATGGAACACTATCAGTACCACTACTACCACTATCACTACCACCTTTAACATTTCCATAATCACCACGAAAACTAGAAAACGAACTTTTACTGCCAATTTCAAAATTCAACCTTTCCGTTCTATCTTTTTCATATTGATATTCTTCAAGTAATGTTTTCATTTGTCACTTCACATTATGGCTTACTTTTTTACAGGGTTCTATATCTCCTTTAACCCCAACTAAATGCTTCTTCAATTGGGTGATTTATCCACCTTTCAAATGCTTGTTACAAAACAAGCAAATTGTATGATTCTTCATACCTGGACCAATACAACATGAGCCCAAGTTGGATCATTATATCTTCCTGAAGTAGTTTGATCAGGAGTAGGTGAACTTCCTTACATTTATCTGTAACAAAAAATGAATATATTAGTTTTGTAAGAAATTAATCCTTTAGTAGTTTCATCAACAAAATTAGTAGTGCTAACTTTAAGTCCTTCACGAGACAATGCAGCATAAATAATGTCTTTAACTCTTTATATTAAGCCTAAAGAAGTAAAGATGCATGAAACTAGAGTAAAATTCAGAAATAGATAGACTTTCCTATTTGAGAGTAGTAAATTCATGCTAAATTTAAAATTGAAGTACCATTCAAAGATTTAAGATGATGGCTTAACAATTCAAAGATTCAAGTCATGATTTAAACATCCTTAACTTCACTTTCATCTTTATTCTTGTTTTTTCAGGAATATGATTATTACCATTGACATGTCTTCATAAATCATTACCTTTAATAAATATTTTGTAATAGAATGCACAAGCTAAAAAAAATTTCATTAAGATGAACTAAAAAACTTTCAAACTTATTCAAAGAGTTAATGCCAAAGTACTATAAATGAGATAAAAATGGAATAATAAAAAAATTAGATTTTGAATATGCAAAAACTATAAGATGGACTAATTTTAGGATAAATAAAGGTTGATATGCAAGAGACTTGAATCCTTAAAGAGATGCACTAATTTTGGGATAAAAATTAAAGACAATCTAGAGATATAGAATAATTACAATTGCAAAAGTTCCTATTTGGTTTTTCCACAAGACAATAACTGAATTATTATTATACTCAATTAATTATTTACCCAATATTCAAATACCATTTCAATAATTTTAAGATTATGTCAATTAATTATTTATTTGAATTCTTTCCAATTTACATTCTCGGTAGTTTTAAGTTAAGTTGAAACTTTAAAGCTTTTCTAACTTTTAAATCATGCATCATAAAATTAAGTTGAAACTTGAATTGAAATTTGAAAATCTTTCCAACTTTTAATGCATGTCGTGAATGACCAAAAAATTTAACATAAATTATCAATCAACCGAACCACAAATGAACCAAAACCATACTCCTTTCATTCAATTCAACTCTAAATCCAATTCATTATCCATCGCTAACCAACGACACACAAATGCTTCACAATTTCATTCCAACTTCTCATTCACAATCACAACACAAATATAATTAACCTGAAAAAATTCTAACAGAAATTGAAAACATACCCAAATAGAAATTCACAATCAGTGATTGAGTATTATTCCAGATCGGGTCGGGTCAGGTTTAGATCTAGGTATTATTCCCAGATCCGACAGCTACGGTCCTGTGGATGCGTGGGTGACGGAGGAGAGCAGACGATGGTGGTGTGGTTCGTTGGTGGTCCTTATGGAGGACGACTGAAGGCTGATGGAGGTCTAAACGAGGCTCGGTGGCTATGGGTTCGTGTGATGGACGAAGATCAGAAGATGATCGCCAGAGAGGTAGGACGTAGAAATACTAGTGGAGAGTTGGGACGTAGGAGCACCGTCGGAGAGGTAGGACGTAGGAGCAAGAGCACCACAAGAGATGGAGTGCAGGATGAGAGAGAGAGAGTGGAGAGGACGAGAGTGTGGGTGAGAAAGAGAAGATGATGTGAGTTTAAGAGACAGACAAAAAAATGAAAAAGGAAAGGTAGGCATCGAGGGGGTTGTTAGGGTTATTATTTTTTATTTTTGCAAAAAGGTCCTCGGTTTTTGTTAGAATTATAGTATCGGCCGGTATTTGGCAAAAACACCCGATATCAGCCGGTACCAAACATATTGATACCATTCCGTTTTCTGACCGATACAGAACGGTATTCAATACTCTGATTGTAATGCTATTTTAATTAATTATATTGTAATATTATTTTAATTAATTATATTGTAACTAATTAACTATATTTAATTATAAAAAGATAAATAAAAAAGATGAAGGAACTTAAAAATAATCGATATTCCTCTCATACTTAAAAATTATGAAACAATACATGTCTCTATAATAATAATATATAACTAACCGCCTGCTTTTCATTTCATATCTATAGAATCCTTCCCAAACCTATAAACAATAGAGTCTCCTTTTGTTCCTGTAATAATAATATAATCAAGCACTTACTTTTCATTTCATACCCATAGAATGCTTCCCAAACCCATGAACGATAGAGTCTCTTTCGATTTCATGCAGATGCAATAATAACTCGAAGAAAGAGCGATGTTTCTACCTTACAGATGCGATAGTAAGTGTGGCATTTGTGCTTCTTGTTGTTCGTGTCTCCTCCAGTTTAATTCTGTTCATACGTTCAGTCCCAACCTAAATTTAATTCTACTGAATAATTAACCTATGAAATGCAAGTATGATCGAGAATCACTAAATACATATGGAATTCTGTTTTATATGGCGTTATATTTTTTTTGGACCAAACCGTAAACCTTCGTGACAGCCTTCTCTTTACTACTGATGGGGTTAGTTAAAAAAATTCATTATTTTACAATAATTTAATTTAATTATCAATTTTAGTGTATACATGTATGAATCCGACTTCTTCTTGCTTATACTTCACGTGCAGGGTTTATGAATTTGTTAAAATAGCCTACTACAGAATCAAGAAGTCCTCATTTGAATGGTGTAAGATTAATTTATTGGGGGTCCAAATATCTGATTAAATTGGAACAATAAACATTTTCTATTAATATACTCAAATGAAATTTTGGTAGATATTACTAAAAACTAAGGATTGTTCCACTTATGTTTTACTTGTAGTTTTTGTTCTGGTTTTGAATTATATTTTAAATAAAAATAATTTTTATTTAATTGCTAATATCAATATAATCAATTTTTATTATTACTAATAATAAAATATTAAATATAAATTAGACATAAATTAATTCTATGAACAAATAAATATATTTTAATCTTTTAATAGATATTAGTAATAAACTCATCCTATTTTATCAAAATGAATAATTAATTAAATAATAAATATGTAATTTTTAATTTATAAATTAATATTTATTTACTCAAGATAATAATTTTAATTTTTGAAATTTAATGTTATTAAATATTTATTTTTTAAAATTACTTAACAGATAAATTTTAAATCAAAATAATTATAAAATAAATTTAATAATTATATTTTACTGATCATAATTTTTATTAATAATTAGTATTAAATAATGAAATATATATTAATAAAATTAATTTAATTTAATGATATTTTAATAATGAGGAAAATAAAATAAAATCAATCATTTTTCTTAATTAATTTAGAAATAAAGAAAAATGATATCAGCTTAACATGACATGGCGCGCGCGGAAAAATACATAGTTATTGGCAACATAGGTTGATGCAAGTTAATTACATATTTCTACTAAATCACAGTCTAAACAACAAAACAACTCATCAACAAACATCTTGACAATACTCTTGCCATGTCAATTTCCTTTACAATATAGATTGGGAGCGAAAATCCAAAACTTACATTACATCCGCTCATGGCGTACAAACATATTAAGAGTCTTTCTGCTGACCCGAAAACGGATTTTACTGAAAGAAGGAAAAGAGAAACCAAAACCAAGACCAAATAGTTTCTACGAGTTCACGTGCATATCAAAAGAAAGGCCTCAGACGAAGAAGATGAAAGATGAAAGAACTCATCATGTGGCTTATTCACACCCATAGTAACCATGCAGCTTACCCGACCCAGAAGCTTTCACAGAGAAGACGCCATTCCAGATCTGGGTGAATGCTCTTACTATAAACCCATGATGGTACGGGGAGTTTAGTTGCAAGAAACAGTTGAGAAGCTCTTTAAGTCTTCTTTTGAGTATATCTCATTCTCCAATATCATTTGCAACATCGAGTGTCTGAAGTCCAGATAAGGGTCGTCGGAGTCTTTCTCCACCGCAACGCTCTCACCGCCGACACGCCCGAGTCCACGCACCGTTCTTGGGGTGCTGTTCATGGCCGGGGAGAATGTTGTTACCGTCTCGTAGTCGGTCGCAGTAGACGAGTTGGTCTTTGATGAGGTTGAAGAAGTGTTGTAGCAGTAGTAGAGATTAGTGTGATTTTGGTACGTGGGAGCAGTAGTTTTAGAGGGTACTTTTGGCTTTGGGTTGAATATTTGTGAGAATAGTCGTGGTTTCTTGCAAGTTCCACAGCCTAAGTCCACTGAGACTGTGTTAAGGATGAGCTTTTTCTTGTTACTAGACATTGTAGAAGTTGGGGTTTTGTTTGGTGATGCTAAGGTGGCTAAAGGTATGGAGCGAGTTCAGGTGAGGTAGTAGTTTGACTTATTGAAGAGTGCCCTTTATAGATCCATTAAGCCTTCATTATTGTTCGTGAGCTAAGGCGAGTCCATATGTAAGGATATCATGTCCATTCTACGACTAGCCCTGAGAAATGATCTTCACCGTTGACTTTGTTTACAAAATTGTATTGATCAAGATGTTTGACGTTGACTAATTAGCAATAATAGAGGTTAAATTATATAATATAAACATATACCTCATAGAGGGAGGGAGTTAATTCCCTTATTTGTTCTTTTTCTTTTATTTTATTCTCATCCGGGTGAATTTTTCTTTTATAATTAAACTTTTTTTCACGATATATTTGAATAAGATTTTAATTATAAAAAGGTAGCTTTTTTTTCTTTTTTTTTTTGGGAACAGACAAGATTACACAAGAGGTCGAGGGATACTAAGTCCCGACAAATCTTATAACAGGATGTGGTGGCACACAATGGGTGAAGTAGGAAAAAAAGTTACACCGATATCAAAATGACTGGCATAGTTAGCTAGCC
>JANVCL010025060.1:0-10305 GCA_026546855.1 Erythroxylum incrassatum
TAACAAACCAAGACAAAGTCAAGGATGTCGATATCCCTACAAGATAGGGATTTATTAACTGATCAAAGATCCTAACAACTTTGGCTTGTCATTCGTTCTTTTTACTTAAGTTGTTGCTTAAAAAAAAAGATCAAAGAAAACCAATGATTGAGAGTGGGATCGACTGGTTTTCCTTTTCTGATGGGCACGACTTTTACCTTTTTTTTTAGAAATTAAAAAAAATTCATTGATAAAGAATGTAAGGGAACATTGAAGAGGTGGGCTATAAGATTTTGTGATAGGTATTAATTACAGATTTTGTCAACTTAGGAGTTTAAAGAAAAGGACAAGTTCCTAACAAAACCATAGACTTAAGGTCTTATTCTTGTACTTGACGATGGCAATTATCCACGTAGCTGAACAAAAGTAAATTGAGACCCTTTCATCTATCAATCTTACCATACCTGGGACCTAGGTAACGGAAACTGGGTTTCACTTTATGATATAATGCATAGACTAGTATTATTGATTAATGAGGATAATTAACGAGGCCTCAACTGCACTCAATCATTCAGTAAATACCAAGTAAAAGGACTCTGTTAAAGGCTAAAGCCTTTAAAATCTAAAAAGAAAGAAATCTCTCTTCTTTGGATGCTCTGTCTTCTCACTACCTTTATTTTCCCGCTTCTTTTGGGTTTTTACCTTTCTAACCTCTGTCCCTGTTTGACTGCCTTGTTCTTGGCTTTTGACCTTACCCTTTACCGTCTTTTCCAGGGTCCCTGTTTGGACACCTGACGACTCACCTTTCATGGGTGATCCGTCACTATCGCTGGGGCCCTTTCCTCCTCTGCAGTCGACGGTGGTTGACGGTAGCCCGTTGGCGTCGCGTGTGCTGGAGGAAGGCAAGTTTTGGGCGACACCTCCGGCTGGGCGAGGAGCTTGGCGCGACCTGGTGGGTAAACCGAAGAGTGTTGGGCACCTGCGATTCTACCCGAATGTTCTTCAGGATGGGATAGTCTCCCTGCCGGTGGAGCTGTTACAAGTTGGGGCTCGAGATTGGTCAACCGCCTTGGTCGGCTTCTTCTGGTCCAAGAGAGTTACCTTTCCGGTGGTTAGTGCTTGGGCACGTAGGCGATGGGGGAAACAGGGGTTTGAGAAGGCTATACTCCGGGGAGATGGGTCAGTGCTGTTCAAGTTCTCTCAGAACTCGAATCTCGGTGAAATTTTGAAATTAGGGCCTTGGCATATTGGGGACCAACCTCTATTTCTGTAACAATGGAGACCTGGTTTGGGGGTTGACAGGGATGTTATAAATGCCATTCCGTTATGGGTTCATTTTCACGATCTCCCGATGGAATATTGGACGATTGAGGGACTGAGTCATTTGGTGAGTGGGTTGGACAAACCCCTGTGTATGGATGCGCAGACAGCAGCGATGGATCGTATAGGCTATGCTAAGATTTGCATTGAGGTTTCTAAGGATGCTGAGTTGCCAGAGAGTTTGTCCATTAAAAGGCTGGGTGACAATGGGGAGCTTGTATGTGATCGGATTTCGTTGTCCTATCCGTGGAAGCCGAAGGTGGGAGGTCGTCAGTGGTTTGCTATGGGGAGAGTATTTAAATCTTGTTGGTCTGCTGACTTGGATCAGGCAGAAAGACTCACGGCGGGGGAGGTTTTGCCTTCTCAGGGTCAATCTCCAAATTCGGGTAGTGTGGGCTTCCAGGTGATGGAGCAGGATGATCAAAATGTTGATGAGGTCATCAGGGGTGCGTCTAGTGTTGGAGCCCCAGTGAACATTCAACAGCATCTTCGGAGTAGTTCATCTCCGGAGGTTGTGGGGGTCGGGTGGTGTGGTTAATGCAACATTGGGGGAAATTTCCTCTACTCCTTCTCACGTCGCTTCTCCATTGTTTGTGGTTGAAGGCTTGCCGATTGATGCCAGTGTGACACATTTGGGTGTAGTTAACCAGCAGGCGGGTGAGGTTTCAGCTGAAGTGAGTTCTAGTGTGGGGATTGAGGTTGGGATGGAAGTTGAGACGAGGGTGCCTAGTCCGTCATCTGGTGAACTTGTTAAGATGGTTACTACTAAGAAGAAACCTAAGAAGAAAAAGCGTAAAGGGGTGATGTCCCCGGAGTGCCTTTTTTAATATGACGGTTTTAGTATGAAATACGCGGGGGCTGAACGCTCCCCAAAAGAAGCTGATGGTTAAGCAGTTTGTTGAGGATACAAAGCCTTTTTTGGTCGGTCTTCTTAAGATGAAAATAAAAGCATCTTCGGCTCCTCGAGATGTCAGGTTTTTGGGGCCTCATTGGAGTTACCTCTCCAATCATGCTCATCATTATAATGGGAGGATTTTGTGTTGGTTTGATATGCATAAAGTGGCAGTGCAAGTTCTTAAGATGGGCGATCAGTTCATCCATATGCAATGTCAGCTTTTTGGCAAGGGCCAAGTTGTGGTTACTTTGGTGTATGCTTCTAACTTTGCTTTTCAGCGGTCAGCATTATGGAGCGAATTACAAGAATTCCAGCGTAGTGTACTTGTGCCGTGGGTAGTCGTAGGGGATTTCAATTGCTGCCATAATTCGACGAAGGTTAAAGGTGGTGTGGATTTTCATGGTGGAGCAGGGCGTGAACTTCAGCAACTGTTTCTGCAGACTGATCTTGTTGATCTTAGAGGTCATGGTAGGTGGTTTACTTGGGAGAACAAACAGAAAGGTAACTTGTTCATCCGGAAAAAATTGGATCGGCCTCTGGTAAATCAACATTGGTTACGGACCTTTCCCACTGCTTCTGTGGTGTTTGGTGAACCTGGGTGCTCGGATCATACTCCTATTATTATTCAACAGCCAAGCGAGGGCCGAAGGCCTGGGGCTCCCTTCAAATTTTTTAATGGTTTGCTTCAGGTGGAGGGTTTTATGGAAATGCTGGCATAGGTTTGGAGACAAGAGGTTCAGGGGTACAAAGCTTTCCAGTTGATGCAAAAGTTGAGGTTAGCCAAAATGGCGATTAAGGAGTTTAGTTTGAAGCGTACTCGGGATATTCATGTGCTGGGTACTAGGTTGGCTGAAGTCCAGAAACATTGCTACCTTGCACCCCAGAATGACCAACTTAGAGCTCTCGAGATGGAGTGTCTTTATAATTACCAGGAGGTGTTAAAGCTGTCTGATTCAATTGCGCAACAGAAATCCCGGCAAACTTGGATTAAAGATGGCGATTCCAATACTAAGTTTTTTCATGCTGTAATTCTGGGTCGCCGTAATACCAATACCATCACGGAGCTGATTGATGAAGCGAGTCACATGGTGAAAGGTCAGGATGCCGTTTCAGATCAGGTTCAGGAGTTCTATGTTCAGCTTATGGGCACCAGTGTAGATTCGAGTCTTGGATTTGGAGTTCGGGATGTGCTGAATTGTACATTGAGCCAGGAACACACTGATATGCTTACTGCCCCTTTCACTGCCTTACAAGTGAAGGAGGGTTTATTTTGGTTGCATAGTTTTAAAGCCCTGGGCCCAGATGGTTTTTCGGCTAGTTTTTTTCAACATACTTGGCATATCACGGGGCCTTTGTTCTCGGATGCGATGTTAGAATTCTTCTGCTCGAGGACGATGTTGAAGGAAATTAATTCAACCTATATTTTTCTCATCCCCAAAAAGGAACGGCCTGACCGAGTCACTGACTTTCGACCAATATCTTGTTGCAATACAGTCTACAAGGTGATTGCTTCTTTTTTGGCCGAGCGATTGAAGGTTATCTTGTCGGCGATTTTCAATCCTGCACAAGGTGCGTTTCTTCCTAAACGGTGTATTGGGGACCATATATTGTTGTTACAGGAATTGATGGGGAAGTATACTTCTGGTAAGAAGGTTGATAGTTGTGCTATGAAGATAGATCTGTTCAAGGCATATGACACGATTGGTTGGAGTTATTTGATGGATTACATGTTAGGGATTGGTCTTCCGCCCCGGTTTTGCAGATGGATTGCTGAATGTCTTCACACCCCTTCTTTCAGTGTTTTGGTTAATGGTATTCCAACTAAGCCTTTTCGGATACATAGAGAGATTCGGCAAAGAGATCCTTTGTCTCCTTATTTGTTCACGCTTGCTATGGAAGGCTTGTCTAGGCTCTTGAGTAGATTAACACAATGTAACGGGCTTTTTTGATACCATCATCACTGTCGGGAGTTGCAGTTGTCTCATTTATTATATGCGGATGATGTGATTTTGCTTTGCAAGGCTGATTCTCAGGTAATTAGTCAGATGTTAAACTTGATGGACACCTTCTCTCGGTGGTCGGGCATGCGCATGAATGTCCAGAAGAGTGGCATTTATGTGTCTGCCGATGTTGCTAATCGCGAACAGCTCAGTAGTTTGGCGGGGTTGCCTCTTTAATCCCTTCCGTTCAGGTATCTAGGCGTGTCGATTGCTTCGGGTAAACCTAAATATTTGGATTTTGTTCCTTTATTAGAAAAATTGAGACATCACATCATCGCTTGGCAGCATCGTTTTCTTTCTTTTTCTGCAAGGGTTACCTTAATCGTTGCAGTGTTGAACAGTATGCATATTCATTAGGCGGCGCATGTCTGTATTCCGAAACGTGTTGTTAAAGAAATGGATCGAATATTGAAAGCCTTCCTCTGGACGGGGAAAAATGGCACTTGTAAAGCAGCGAAAGTCAGGTGGAGTGATGTAGTGGTACCTAAAAAGCAGGGAGGATTGGGAATAATTTCTGTTGAGCAGATGCAACGAGTGTTGTTGCTGAAACGTATTTGGAGGTTATTTGCGGATCGGGAGGCCATGTGGGTGAAATGGGTGCAGACATATCGTCTCCGTGGGCAGAGTTTCTGGCAAATTCAACCGAGGTTTGATCAGTCATGGATGTTTAAAAGTCTCTTACAGAATCGTGAGTTGATCTTCCGTCTCATTAAGTGGCAGATTGGGCATGGTGAAAGGGTAAGTTTCTGGTTTGATAACTGGCATGGGTTCAGCCCATTATGGTTGAGAAATGATTTGTCTGGATTTAGGAATCGATTTCCCAAAGAAGCATCAGTTGCATGAGTGGTTCGGTGGAGGGAGCAAATGCCAAACTGTCGATTTGGTTATATCCTCGATCAATATATGGGAGGGGTTACACTCACGTCGGGACAGGACAAACAGCTATGGTCAGTTAATCAGGGGGGTTTTCACAACCAAATCAGCCCATGCCATTAGTAGAGCGAGTCTGGCGGAGGTCGGGTGGGCTGAGGTGGTTTGGCATCAAGTTCTTTGTCCTAGAGCAGCGTTTATTGTGTGGTTGGCGATTAGGAATAGGCTGCGTATGAAGGATAGGTGGTTTGGTAGCTTTGACCCGCTGTGTGTGCTTTGCAATCAACTTGGTGAATGTCAGGACCATTTATTTTTTGAATGTGTTTATTCCAAAGCGATTTGGAGCCGCATTGTCAATTTGCTTGGTTTGTTTCTGCCCTCCTATGAGTGGAGTGTGGTTTTGGATCTTCTCATTAGGGAAACTCGAGCTGGACGAACAGATGGCCTCATAATATGGACGACGTTTCAAATAGTGGTTTACCATTTATAGAGGGAGAGGAATCGGAGAATTTATAAACAACAGGGGAGGCCAAAATATGAACTGGCGGATTTTATTGTTATTGTGATTAGGGAGGTTATTATTGCCTCTAGAACACAAGGTAGCATGCGATTGGATATGCGGAGCCGTTGGCGTGTGTAGAGGGTGGGGTGGCTTTTGGTTGGTTATTTGGCTAGGGTTACTCTGGAGTGCCTCTACGTGTGAATTTTTGTTTTGTTTCTTCCCCTATTTTAGGGTTGTACATTGTAAATACTTAGTTTCGTTTGAGTAATATATTTTCTTTAAAATAAAAAAAGCTATAAAAAAACTTTGATCTTAAGGAAAACTTCCTTTTTTCTCCAGATCAGATTTGTCATATTGTTACTGGTTGTATTCTCTGCACTTTGAAATTCCTAGATATACGAATAGACGACGAATATTTTGTTTTTTTAATCAGCCAAGAGGGAGTGCCTTATTTTCCAGCAATAGGGGTATGAGCATGGGAAAGATTCAACATTAGTACCAACTCTCGCATTTCTCTTTATCTCAAATCTATAGTCTCAAATACCAGCTATTCAAGTTCCAATACCCTATTTCTGAAATCTTTGCATGTTTGTTGTTTGTGAGACAAAATAGACGAGGAGATAAGTCTCCAAGGCTCCTTTTGTCAGCCCAGCAGTCTTGCCAGATGTTGGTGAGTTTCCTTCCCCGATTGTTACACAAATCCTACAGGAGATAAACGCCTAGTAGAGATCGGAGCAGCACCCCTGAATGGCCTTCAAAAGGAGTGAAATATTTTTGTTCATGGCCTTAGGTAAAGAATGAACAAAGCAGAACCTGTATTTACTATATAGCAATTTCTACCAAAAACCTTAAGAGTTTTCTCGTAACCTCCAGATCTATTTGAAAAGCTTTGCAACATTCTTTATACGTATCGTATATAAACCTCCGCCACCATCCTCATGTTTCTTGCACGCATTCTTCCATCCTACCTTGCTTAGATATCATTTATGGTTAGAGTTGCACTATAAAAACTTTCTAATTGTTGTCTCCAATTGACTACATATTGATTTTGGCATTAGGAAGACTGACTTTACGTAAGTTGACAGAATATTCAACACTGACTTTAACAGAAGTAGACGCGTAGACATTGTTAACATCTTAACTTTGCACGAGCCTAGATTTTGTCCAAATTTGTCAATAATCGGAAGCTATATCTTCTTCAAAATCACTTTTAAACCCAAAGGCATACCCAGGTAGGTGAAGGGTATAGCGTCTCAATTTTACACCAATCAAGTTAGCACTTGTTTGTATCAAATTCGAGCTCATGTTCATCCTAATAAGTGAGCTTTGTTATAATTTATCTTGAGGCCTGAGATAGCTTTAAAGAAACGGAGCAACCTGAGAAAGTTGGAGAGCTTCTCTAAATTTGGTTGGGCAGAATAATAATGAATCATCTGTAAAATAGAGTATTATTATCTCACCGAAAATATCATTGATCTTAATTCTTGGTATTAGTTCAGACTATTTTCCTTTGTCTAGCAGCCTCTTAAGACCTTCTGCCTGTAACATAAGTAATATGGGAGATAAAGAATCTCCTTATCGCGCGCTTTACCCCATTTCGATTTCCTTCATTAGGCTTCCATTTATAAGGACAGAAATTCTGGCTTATGAGATGCATTTTGAGATCCATTGTATCCACTTGTTGCTAAACATCATTTCCACTAGCAGATTCCATATATAGTCCTGGTTACAATATCGAAAGCTTTATGGAAGTCGAGTTTCAATAGAAAACCACTTCCTTTTCGTGCCTTGACACTGTAAATTACCTCATTGGCCATTGAAAAGCACTGTATAATCTGCCATTCTTTCACAAAAGCATGCTCGAACTGGTACACCAAAGTATGGATGATAGACTATAGGTGCCTGGAAAGAGTTTTTAAAATCATTTTATATAACCTATTGATCAAGAAAATTAGCTTGAAATCCTTTAAGCTACAAATGCTATCCTTTTCTGGGATTAGAGTTATGAATGATGAGTTTAGCCCCTTGGGAAAACACCCTTTTGAAGGAATTGTTAAAAAATTAATTCCACTTCTAAAAAGTTTTCCATGCATTCTTATAAAATAAGAAATTTATGTTCGAAAGTAAAAGAGTGAATTAGAGAGAAGAATGTATCACTCAAATTTTTGGCTTGCTTAAAATGCTTGGTACAAGAGGTATTTATAGGGAGCTTAAGATTACTCTAGAACTACTACTTAAATGCCTATCAACTGTCTACCCAACTAACTTATTAAATGCTCTCTAGAAAAATATAGTGCTCTAGGCATTATCTACTGTCAAGACTATTCTAGAAACAAAACCTAGCCATACATTGTAATTTTAGATATTTTCAAGAGAACTCTATAAGCTCTAAAGTTATATCTTTAACACTCTCCCTTAATTTGAGCTTTTCTTCTTCATCCTAAGTCATGATCTCAGTCTTTGAAAGTCTTTGAACTTGAGTACCTTTGTGAAAATATCTGCAACTTAGTCTTGTTTCTTCATATACTTGAGCTCTGCTCCCTTTATTGCAATACACTCCCTAATGAAATGGTATTTTGTATCTATATGCTTACTTCGATCATGGTACACCGAATTCTTGGCAAGTGCTTGGGTAGACTTGTTGTCAATGTAAATCTCCATTGCTTCTTCTTAAATCAAGTGAAGTTCTATTAACAGTCGCTTTAGCCAAATCGCATGACAAGTGTAAGAGGCTGCTACCACATACTCGGATTCACATGTAAAGAGCGTAACAATCGGTTGTTTCATTGAAGTCCATGAAATTGACCAATTACCCATGTAAAATGTAAATCTAGTAGTACTTTTTCTGTCATCTATATCTCCAGTAAAGTCGCTATCGCAATATCCTATAAGCTTGAAAGTATTGGAGGAAGTATAAAATAATCCATACAGCAACGTACCTTTCACGTACCGAAGTATTCTTTTTGCTACCTTCATGTGAGTTGCTATAGGAACTTCCAGGAAATGACTCACTACTCTAACAACATAAAGAATATCGGGTCTTATGCTTGTCAAGTAGCTCAAACTTCCCACAAGGCTTATGAATAAAGTGGGATCTTCCTTTTCGCCTTATTCAAACTGTGATAGTTTCATTCCACACTCCATGGGCATATTCACGGGGTTGCATTCAAGCATCTTGAACTTCTTCAATACTTCTTTCGCATATCCTTCTTAAGAGATTAAAATTCCTCCCTTTATTTGCTTCACTTCTAGGCCCAAATAGTAGAACATGAGCCCTATGTCAGTCATCTCGAATTCATAAGACATCTCCTTCTTGAACTCTTCAAATAATCTCGGATTGTTTTCGATAAAGATGAGATCATCCACATAAAGACAAACTAGCAATATGTATCCATTATCATAGGCTTTCATATATAGACTATACTCATTAAGGCAACGAACAAATCCATATTCTTGAAAGTACTTGTCAATGCGATTATTCAACGCCCTTGGTGTTTGCTTTAATTTATATAATGCCTTCTTAAATTTCAAGACTTGGTCTTCATGCCCTTTGACCACATATCCAAATGATTGTTCAATTTCTTCTTCAGGATAATCGTTTAAGATGCCATCTTCACATTTAGTTGATAGATTTTTCACTTCATTTGAGCTACCATTAAGATAAGCTGTCAAATAGTCTCCATACGAGCAACCAGGGCAAACACCTCTTCATAGTCAACACCATACCTTTGCTTGTAGCCTTTTGCAATGTGCCTTGCTTTGTCTCTTTCCATTTCTCCTTTGGCATTTTTCTTCACCTTGTAAACCCATTTGACTCCTATAGCTTTATGACCCTAGGCAAGATTTGTTAGTTCCCAAAAATCGTTCTTCTCAATCGACTTGATTTCCTCATCCATAGCTTATTTCCATCTTTTGTCTTTTGTGGCTTCTTCAAAGCTTAATGGCCCACTTTCGGCAAAAAAGAAATACAAATCAAAATTATTTCTTCAGTTTCATCATAAAGATCATCAAGACTTCTCATTCTTCTTGGTCCTTCATTTAAGCTTTCACTTTAATTATCACAAGTGGGTGAAGGAGGCGACGCTACATTTTGTATTTGTTAGACCCCACACCCCACCCATAGGTGTTTGGGGGTTATACCCCGGCGTGTGTTTGCGAGTTATACCGCGGCATCCAACACAGATCACATAACACATCAAATGGTTTGGGTCGGTCCTAACAGAACGAACTGCTCATTTGCGCATAGCGGTTCTGTGCAGCCGTGAACGGAGGGGAGTTCGAAATCGAAACTCCTATGCCACTTGTGGGCAGCCGGGAGAAGGCTATCAGAGGGAGACCAGTGCACTGACTCATACGGAGGGGACCTAACCAAACCCACATAATACACATATTCATGCTCGAAAAATCAAATTGCCCGAAGGCACACTTCGAAAATTCAAATTTTCATGATCATGTCACCTTCAACACAACAACATTCACCAATCAATCGAATACACATAACGTAATTGCAATCGTTCAAGAACGCAACAATCTTTACCATAATCAAAATTCACATAACAAACTGAAATCACATGGTAATTCTTTAATTGAACAACCACGCAAAATGCAACACTTTTCACAAGTTTTCAAATTTGTTCATAAATAAACAAATGCATCAATTGTCCATAAGTCACAAAATCCCTCAAGCGTAAAGAATTTCCGAAATTTTAACAATTTATCCAATTATTCGAAACAAAGAA
>JANVCL010025118.1:0-10303 GCA_026546855.1 Erythroxylum incrassatum
TTGGGTTCCGGATTCGGGATCCAACAGATATGCTCGGGTTTAGTTTGTTTTCTTTTAAGAGGTTGGATATCCGGTAACGGGTGCCAACAAACCTTGGCTGCATCGTATCCTATTTTCTCTTTGGAGGCATATTTTTAACCTAAAATTCAAAATTTATTGAATTTTCTAGTAATAGAATAATATATAACAATATATATGCAATAATTGATTTATTTATATAATATTCTATTACAAACATAAATTAATCGCTATCAGCACTTAAATGTAATTCAAAATCATCATCATCTTCTTTTTCTGAAGAATTAGAATCAAACTCAGGCTCCTCGTTCAAAGGTTCATTCTTGTCATATGTTACAAATGCATTTATTTTATAAACGTCTTCCTTAAACGCTTCACTTTCAATTTTCTTATTTTTTTCTCCTTTTCTATGTAATTCATAAACATCATCTCTAGTTTTTACTTTGCGTCTATCCAATTAATCTGATTTATCTCGTCGTAAGCTAAGAAAAGGGACATAATACACCTGCATCACTTGCATCTTTAATAAGAAAGGTTCAATTTGTCTAAATCTTCTTTGCTAGTTGATTTTAACTAGATTATATCAAGAGTGCATTTTTTTCCAACACTAGGAGTTGGATCAAACCATCCATACTTAAATATCACACTCTATTTTATTGGCAATGCAGGGTACTCAATTTCAAATATCTCAATAATTAACCACAGAAATCCATCAATTCTCCTTGTATGTAAACCCCACTATTTACTGTTTCCATGCTATGACCATGATATTCTGTATGAAATTTGCATCCATTAACAAAATACACTGGTTATGACTTAACAGTTCGTAAAAGTCCTTTCGTAAGATCACATATGAACTTGTTCTCTATTGGATTTTCTGAGGTCTACACAAAAAAACAATTGATCATATTAAATAATATAATGTCATCTAATCATTTTGATATGATAATTCTAACATTTCAATTTTTACAAATGAAAATTACATATTTCTCAAACCATCGAGGAAAGTGTCTTTTAACTTCTTTATTAATATCATCCTGTGTTGCTTTTAGCATTGACTCGTGCAACTATTACTCGTATAATCTAAAAGCTTTATAATGTATTTTAGTTGTGAACAATAGTAACTTCAGAAACTCAAATAATCTATTTCAACATCAACTTAAACTTACTGTACAAAAGATTGAACCTCTTGACAATTTAGTAAAAGTAACCATGGGCAGCCTTTATTTCTTTTGTTGTTAACATCTTCTTGTTGAATGTCCAAATATTTGTTCTGGATATGTGAAAATGGATAAATTACCATCAACATCACCTGTTTCTCCCCCATCATCATTTTGAGAAACTTTTCTTTCTCTTATGTGCACATGCGACTCAAAATAATGTGAACAACATGTACTTGCTTCATCTGCTAAATAAGCATTACATATCAAACCTTCAACTCTAACCTTATTTTTGACATTTTTCTTTAAGTGATGCAAATACCTACATTACAAATAAGGTTACTAAAATTCTGTGATTAAAACATGCTATAACTTTTATTTAAATATTAACTATAATTAACTCTCAAATGGATACATCCATTGATATTGAACCAGACTGGCAAGTTTAGCCTCGTGTACTAAATGTACAGGTAGATACTCCATACAGTCAAAGAAGCTTGGAGGGAAAATCCCTTCCAACTTGCACAAGATAACTAAAATTTCATTTTCTAGTTTTTCCATTTCAATCAACTTTATTTCAAATGATGTTAAGCTTTTAAAAAACAAACTTAATCTATTATAGCTTTCTAAACCTTATTTGGTAGAACTCCCAAAATGCAATTGAAATTAGCCTTTACATAAAACACATGATAATCATGACTTTTCATCCCAAATAATTTGTACTTCATCATATTCATACATCTTGCCAAGTTTGAAACATAACCATCGGAAAACTTTAGATTTTTCAATCATTCACACAAAATTTCCTTTTGTTTTTTATTCAAAGTATAATATGCTTTTGGATATTTACCAGTGCGAATAGCTTTATCTAACTTATTCCTTCTACAAAAAAGTTTCAAACCAACTCGTGATTTTGCATTGTCTTTTATCCTCCCTTTAATGTTCATTATGGTGTTGAACAAATTATCAAATATATTTTTTTCAATATGCATCACATCTAGATTATGATGTATCAAATTACTTTTCCAATATGGAAAATCCCAAAAGATACTTCTTTTTATTAATGCTTCTATTAACTTCTTTAGCTTCAAGTTCTCTAACTTTCAGCAACCCTGATTCATCAATCACCTGCAATATCTCTTCACCAGCTTTGTAAGGGGGAGGAGGTGTTTATACCATCATATTCTTAATGAACTTTTTTTTATTGCGTCTAAATGGATGTTCTAGAGGAAGAAATTTCCTGTGGTTATCAAACCAATATGTTTTGGCCCCTTTAGGAAGATAAAACCATTAGAACCATTGCCATAATAAGGGCAAGCCAATTTTCCAAATGTGCTCCATCCAGAAAATATAACATACGCAGAGAAATCATTAAAACTCCACATCAAAGCAGCTCTCAAAATTTTTTTTAAGAGACACGTCATATGTCTCTACACCAAATTCCCAAAGATGATACCATTGAGAGTCCAATGGTTGTAAGAAAATATCAATTTTGTGCTATGAATTCGTAAGCCTTTGCACAATCATTGTTAAAAAAGTAAATGCCTCATTTATACACATCCATGTAGGTAAATTATAAGGAGTAATTATGATTAGGCATGATGAATATTAATGACCAGATTGACCAAAAGGTTTAAATCTATCTATTGACAATCCCAACCTAAAATTTCAACTTTCAGCTATAAACTCAAAATGGGTGTTATTGAAATGTTTCCATACAAGTGCATCTGATGGATGGCTCATTATTCCATCTTCCTGTTCATGTTCATTATGCTATCTTAAGTAAGATGCAGTAACATTAGAAGCATATAGTCTTTAAAGTCTCAAAGTTAGTAAAAAATAATACATTCACTTCCAGGGTACTAACTTCTATTTCATAGAATGCTTTCTAGGTTTGAACCTAGATTGACTATAAAATTTGTACGCTTATAATTTCACATCATCTCACTAAAACAACATATATCCAAAATTGCAAAAATCAATTTTTTAAACTGACAAACCAAGAACCCTAATAAGTTTCTTCATAATCTAGAAATTATCAACCGTTGTATGATCAAGAGGCAATGATTCATTATACCAAGCAAGAATTTTACCCAAACTTTGGTCATAAGTATGCCCTTTAGAATTTATGTTTAATATTTGAGCAATTGAAGAAAATTGAGTCATGGTCTCATAATTTGGCCATAATTCTTAATCAGTTAATTTAATAAGTCAAAAAACTTTTTTCATGTAGGTTTGGTTCTTTTTCAAGATTTTCTATATTTTCTTGAAAGGTATAATCGACTGCACATAAACCATTTGGGTGTAAGGATTTTTAGTTGAACCACGTTATTTTTTATAAATCCAGTCCCCCCTTCAAACCCATCCATATTTATTGATGAGTTTACTTTATTACCCCTTAAGGTGCTACAAATTAATGGCTTTCCATGTCGTGTCCACTCAAAATAATTTGGAACAAACCATTTTCTTAATAAATGGAGATTCACTTCATCAATAGGAAGAAAACAAATATGTTTGTACTTTTTATATGGGTATCTGATCTTTGGACCATCCATTTATGCAGGTTGAGAACACACATAGTGAATAAAAGGTTCAACTCCCTCAACAAACTCAAGATTAATGAAATCATCGGGTGTTAATCATCTATACATCCAAAATCTATCTACATTACTAATTTCTTCAAAGTTGTTATTTAAAAATGCGATTTCATAGTTAGTGTCTTTCATTTCCCCTAAGTTTACAAAACATGTAATCTTTACTTTACAAAACATCCCCTAAGTTTTTACAGGTCTCTGACCATTTCCCCTTTAATTTAAAACCAACCTATCCTACCATACAAGTTCACAATTATACAAACCGAACATATGTGAGTATCAGTTAAATAAAACAATATGCCAACCAAGCACTATGATACGTGTCATTGTTTACACCTATGAATTGAGAAAGCAATTTCTAGCTGTGGCTTTTAGACTTGTGAAATTTTTCACCAATGAGCCTCATGGGAGTTGCATCACGGGTTTGCAGCCTATATACCATCCTAGGAGTTTATTATCCCTCAAATCATCCATAATTATACAAACTCATTCAACATGCAGCAAATACTTATGTAATTCATACATTTAACCATCAATCATTCTAACAATATTCCAAAACAACATATAAGACCAAAATAACTATGTTTGCATTAATCACCAACAATTTGATTTTTAAAGTTTGATTTTAAACAAGCACTATGGTACATAACATTGTTTACACCTGTGAATCGAGAAAGTAAGTTCTCATTGTGACTTATAGGCTCGTGAAAATTTTCACCGATTAGCCTCATGGGAGCTGCATCATGGATTTCTAGCCTATATGCCTCAAATCATCCATAATTATACAAATTCATTTAACATATAGTAAATACTTATGTAATTCATACATCTAGCCATCAATCATTCTAACAATTTTCCAAAACAACAACATACAAAACCAAGAGAACTATATTTGCATTAATCACCAACAAGCTAATTTCCAAAGATTGATTTTAAACAAGCACTATCCTATGTGGCATTGTTACACCATATGAATTGAGAAAGCAAGTTCTCATTGTGACTCCTAGGCTTGTGAAATTTTTCACCGATAAGCCTCATGGGAGTTGCATCACGAGTTTCCAGCCTATATACAATCCTAAGCGTTTATTATGCCTTAAATCATCCATAATTATACAATCTCATTCAACATGCAGTAAATACTTACGTAATTCATACATCTAGCCATCAATCATTCTAACAATATTCCAAAACAACAACATATAAAACCAAGATATCTATGTTTGCATTAATCATCAACAAGTTAATTTACAAAGTTTATTTTAAACAAGCACTATGGTACGTGGCATTGTTACATCATATGAATCGAGAAAGCAAGTTCTCGTTGTGACTCCTAAGCTCATGAAAATTTTCACCGATAAGCCTTATGAGATTTGCATTATGGGTTTCCAGCCTATATATCATCCTAGAGGTTTATTATGCAAAGAATTGTCATATCAATTGCGTCAATTTCTTACGTTAATATTAAGTTTGAATTAATCACCTACAAGTTCAAGTCTTTATATTTCAATCTAAAAAATGCCCATATATAAACATGTAATCTATTAAACCCCATCCTAAAATCTCATTAATCATTGTCATAGGTAAAATTGCAAAGAACGAAACAAAATCGATCACATTGTAGACATTACTTAATTGAACGACTTACCTTGATAGGCAGATGTTTACAAACTACAAAGAAGATGAATGAGGTTGGACAATTATCGACGCTCTTCAACACAGAACACGACTTGTAAGAAATACAATATTAATCCCTGTTAATGAGTGTAATATGTCATTTTGATAGCATATTTTGTTGAACTTTGAAATATAGTTCAACATTAATCCCTGTTAATGACTATTATCAAGTAAATTGACAACTTGACGCATTTATTTTTCAATAAGGGACATATGGACCTTTTTTATAATTTTATTGTAATAGAATTGGCCTTATCTTGCTTTTTATACATGACATCTTTATTCAGAATGATTTGCACTATATTCGATTAATTGAGTAGAATATGGATATTCATATTATAAATTAGAATTTGAATAAAAAAGATGTTTGGAATTTCTTTGTTTTCTCTTTTTGGACCCTTAATGAAATAAATTATAATTAGATGAAGTATTTTATTAGGTTTCTCACATTTTAGCACTATGTTAATTATTTACCTTTGTGTTGTGTCCTTAAATTGATGGTTGCATGTTATAGTTGTAGGCTTGTAATTTCTTAGGCCTTTTATTAATGCTACTATAAGTTTTAGTGTTTTGGTTAAAGTTCATAATGAATTTAGATGAAAAAGTTTTCAAGACTTGATAGGTCATGTTGTGTCACTTCTCTTTGTTTTTGATTATTTAATTTGGTTTGATTTTTTTAGTATAAAAGTTTATGAGGTTTTTTCTTTATTAGAAAATAGAGTTAGATTTTTATTTAGTGATATTCAATTTTTATTTAGTGATATGACGACTATACTTTCAGTATTTTAAGAATACCCTTTTTTAATATGCATAATAAAATAATTTTAAAATTTTATTTTAAAAATTCGTTTCTTTTATTTTATTTCTTATTTTGTCTAAAATTAAAACATCTTTCTCTTTCTTCAAATTCCAAACTCTAGCTGTTGGACCCTAATTTTTTTAATTATTTAATTATTTGTTTATTTATTTTTGAATTGAGCCCATTAATTTAGTGAGCATGAATAGAAATTAGAATTTTAATAGAAGTGTCAGTTAGAGTATAGTATGGTATTTAATAGGCCTAATATGGTGTTTGATGGACTAAAGAAGTAAGTAGTCTTTTAACGAAACAAATGAAGGGTAAAATTGGAAGTACAAGACCAAAATGTGGTCTTGTATAAGTAGAGAGGGAAGAAAATCGTGAGAGGGAATAAGAGAAGAGAAAAACGTGAAAGAAGAGAAAAGAAGAAGAAGAAAATCGTGGGAAGAAACAAGAAAGAAAAGAAAAACGTGGGGAAGCTAGGAAGGAGGAAGAATCAATTTGTTTACGTAAGCTTCATCTTTCCTTTTGCTTAGATAGAAAAGGAAGTAGAGAAATGAGTTTGTGTTGGGAATGAAGGGAGAAGGAGGAACCCATTTGATTTTTATGGATTTCTAAACTAAGTTTTTGTTTTGTAACTGAGATAAGCTATAGGTAGGTTAAGCTCAATTTTACCATTTTGACTATTGAAGCATTATGAGTTTCCATTTGAATGTTGGGTTGAATGAGAATTTGGTTTGTTTTAGGAAACCAAGAAAATCCTATCCAAAAGCAAGAGGAAAGGCACAATTAAACTTGGATTTCTAAGCAATTTAGGTAGGTAATATGTTTATGGTTATTGTTGAGATAAGCAAATGTGCTTACTTGTGTGTATGTATGTTTAATTGCTTGAATTTGAATTATTATGAATGTTAGAAAATGCATTATGATGTATTATCATGGCATGCCTTAAAAGATATATGACATGTTGTATAATCAAAGAGAAAAAGCATAAGAAGCATGAAAGTATGAACATGTAATAAAATTAATTAAGCATAAGAATTTGCTTGTGTTTGGGCAAGAGAGAAAGCATTTCATTCATCACATGCACATTGACTTAAGCCTTCTCCCGGTTGCCCGCTTGTGGCATATGAGATCTTAAGAACGGACTCATTTTGTTCATGGTTAAAACTTTGGATTCTCCATTTCGACCCATGGGACTCTCAAGCCATTTGTCTGTGCATTTCATCGTTGATTTGTCAAGTATGGTGCATAATTGAGTGTTATGTTTTGATGTTTAAATACACATGTCATATGTTATGTGATGACTTCCTTAACTACGAGTGTTTGAGTTTGAACTTTTAATGATTGAATTGCTATATTAGATTGAGGTATAAATTTAGAGATATATGTACATATATGCTTAATTTTATGGCTCGTTACCGATGACTATAAATATATTAGCCACTAAGCTCTATAGCTCAACCCAATTATTTTCTCCTCAAGTGCAAAACAAGATGATTATTGATCCTTGCAAGGCATTAGCAAACTCCAAGATAAAAATCTTTTTGTAATTAAGTTAGTTCAACTATTTTTAGGTAGCTTTATAAGCATATCATCCATGGGGATCCATTTTGTATTTTGTATTAAGTTATCGATGTGGTTGTTGATATGTAACTAAAGCTATGTTCAAACTTCCTTTTGTTCTAGTAATGGGATTAAGAATTGAAGAAGTTTCTTTTGTATATGTTCATGTTCATTTTGTTGAGTTGATATGTGTTATTAGAAATTGTATACGTAAATGTATGTTGATTGTTGGGTTCTAAGTTGCAGATTCGAGGGTTTTGCCGCGGCAAACCTTTCCCAAAGGGTGTTTTTATTCAAATTTGATAACTTCGCCTAGGCGCCTGAGAGGCGCTAGTGTTCGATATGGGGGACTTCGCCGCGGCAAAG
The DNA here is from genome assembly GCA_026546855.1 of Erythroxylum incrassatum. Taxonomy (NCBI): domain Eukaryota; kingdom Viridiplantae; phylum Streptophyta; class Magnoliopsida; order Malpighiales; family Erythroxylaceae; genus Erythroxylum; species Erythroxylum incrassatum. The sequence continues at coordinate 8,178 of JANVCL010025118.1, forward strand.
CTATACTTTCGCCGTGGCGTATTTGTTCCGAAGGGTGCATTCGCTCGACCATAAGACTTCATCGAGGTGAAGCCAAACGTTGGCCGCGGCGAACTTTTCCCGAAAGGTCCTTAGAAATATTACCATAGTTTCACCGCGACAAACTGGTCGTTGCTGACAGCAAAATTTTCTTTTAAATGGAAGTTTTCAACTTTCCTCTCGAATGATCTTTACTCGAACGCCTCAAATTGTCGCCTCGGGATAAATAACGAGACTAGGGCCCAACATCTTTTGGTATCATAGCTTAGGCTTTTTAAGGATTTGTAGGCTTAGAATATATAGTGGTATAAATTGTTATAAAGAGTGATTAATTGTTTGTATTATGAATTGATTGATTGCATTAAATGACACACACATCATGCATACATAAAGGAAGAAAGAATAAAATGAAACATAAGCTAATCGTTAGTGTTTAAATTGAAGGAGTATGATGCCACCTCATAGAAGAACACGAGGAGTTTTACAAGGATCTATTACACTTGATTCTCCACCGAAAGAGGAGGGTACTGATGAGTCTACAGCCCTAGGGAATGCTAAGGCTTCTATAAGGCACGGTAGTGGGCCCTCTCGATCACAGACACATGAGTCACCTCTTCCACAGGAGTAAGTACCTAATCCCTTGGATCCTAGGTTGTTCTAGGCATTTGTTTAGGCCTTTGTCAGGCCATGGGCCAGATGCCGCAAACTGTTGGACCCCGACTCCGATGCCCAACGTCCTGAGACATAAGCCTTGTACTGAAAACCCTGAAGGGCACTTGCTGTCAAACCACATTGGTGGTGAGCGTACACTAGTCAAACCTCAAAATCATAAGTTGACTTCTTCATAGAATTTGTAACTTTAAGTCTCTAGTTCATTAGAAAGCAAGAATCACCTCAATTGGAATTGTATAGCTCAAGATATCCTCAAAATACCCTAAAGTGAACCCATTCCAATCTTGCTCTCCTAACCGACCCCTAACTTGTTTTCCATCAAAATCTCTCTATTTAACTCCAAAAGATACCATTTTTCATGGAAGGATAGCTACATATCCTAGAAAACCATTGGTCTAAGAATCGCCTCAATTGGATAACGGATGAGGGAGTTATGCCCTAAACATTGGACCATGTTCATTCCCAATTTCAATTTTAACCTCTCTTGGCGCGAATGTCATAACTTTTAATCTAGATGTCGGATTGAGTTCGTTCTTGTGCCATTGGAAAGAAGACATCTAGGCCTACAACTTTACTGAAGACCACAAAACCCAATTCTGCCTCTAAGATACTCAAAAAGAACAATCTTTCCAGGGCATATCTGTTTAACGAACATGAATCGAGCTTGGAGGCCATTCTGACCCGAGAGTGTCCGTTAAACGGACATGAAGTGGCCAAAGGGTGTTTTTCCACCCAAGAGTGTCCGTTAAACGGACACCTATGTCCGTTTAACGGACATGGGGACTTCCCAAAGTCCCCATGCCGCTCCAAAACTTGTCCAAAACCTATCCAAACCTCATTAACACTTCTAATCTTCCAAAATTCATCCATTCCATGCCAAAACACTTTATAATATCTTAATCATCAACTTCAATTCATTCAATTCTTAAATCCTCAACATCAAAATGATTCATCATACTACAGTTTCAAAACAATTATTCAAGCATCAACCAACACAACCTAAACAACCATCTTCTAGGTATAACATGCATATCTATCCATTCAACATCCAAACATCACCAACTTGATGCCATTGGAAAGATTAAAGGATCTCCTACAACATTCAAGATGACCACTTTCATTAACTCTACACAATTTTCCAGATTTTCCCCTTGAATTCCACATGCACAAACCAATCCACATGAAAACTTGAATTAGCAAAAGTAAAAACTTGAATTGGCATAAACATCCATAATGCATATATATATGTCATCTACATCAAATCCAATGTTTTACAATGCTTTAAAGGGCATTTCAAGCCTCTTACAATATGAGCCAAAATACAACTTACAGTAGCAATTGATTTTCTTAAAATGCAACCTAAAGCATTGTTTACAAAAATTAACTTGAAATACAAAAACAAAACAATCTTGGAGCAATGCCTTTAAGCTCATTCC
>JANVCL010025147.1:0-10302 GCA_026546855.1 Erythroxylum incrassatum
CAGGAGGTCCGAGGAATTTTGGGTTTTGGTTTGGATATATTAGAAGTGTATTTGTTCCTTTGCAAATTTTTGGGTTTATGAAAATGCAGTCGTTATGCTGCCCGATATTGTTAAAGTGTATGTGATATGATGGAATAAGAAGAAATTTTGAATAAGGATGATTTTAGAATTTCTAATGAGAGGTTGAAGTGTTGTGTATCAGATTTAATAAGAATGAAAAGAAAAAAAAGTACACGGATTTGGATTAGTTTAGACTGATAGTCTTAGGATTTCCAACGTGACGCGACGCTTTCTAAAGCCTTTTCTGAAATATTTGTTAGCGGATGTCGGAGATTTTATTTCAATTCGATTTGCTTTCGATCCTTTGAATTTGTAAATCCGTTTCTTCGATTTCGCTTCAGATATGATTCGTTCGCTTTTGTTCTACACTTTCCGTTTTGTTTTTCGGTTGGGGTCCGGTTCCGAGATCGGGTCCTAACACTAATGATTGGGTCAGTTCAGTAAACTTATTCTCTAATAAGCACCCACATGTTTGTTTAAGTGTCTCTACACTTTAATCTATGAGATCGATTACTTTCTTCATAATAAATAAACAAATATATGCTAGTCTAACTATTTCATTAATACCCCGTCTTGATGAAACTATGACTAGGAACATTTTAGGAATAATACAAAATGCAATTCGAATCTCATAATTATAATCACATTATAATTTCTAATTGGATAACAATTCTTATAGGATTTTATCTTTATGATTAATAATTAAATAATGAACAAATACATAAAGATAAAGAATACCTTTTATTGAATAAAAAAAATTATACAATTAAATATATAGCCAAAAATTAGCTGCAAGGGCATAAACTAACAATCTCCCACTTGCACGAAAGCCAATTACCAATGTATCAAATACCATAGCCATCCATATGTCTATCATGTCTCTTTTGAGATAAAGGCCTAATGAGAGGATCTGCTAGATTCTCTTCAGTTGTTGAATCTGCGATGGTTGATTGTTTGGAACTCTTCCAACTAATCGCTCTACCACAAATAGTAAAAATATACCCTGATTGTGATCTACTATCGTCTTGATCAGACTGAAAACTAGCATCTGAATAACCCTGAACTCTCAGCCCAGTTCCTCCATAGACCAGAAAAATATCTTTAATCCTTCTCAAGTACTTCAAGATATTCTTCACAGCTGCCCAATGACCCTCACTGAGATTAGCTTGATATCAACTTGTTATTGCTCAAAGCATAAGAAACATCTGGTCTTGTACATAGCATTGCATACATGATCGATCCAATAGCCAAAGCATATGGAACACCATTCATTCTATCTCTTTCCTCTTGTGTCTTAGGACACATGCTCTTGGAAAGAGAAATCCCAGGCGATGTAGGTAAAAATCCTCTCTTGGAATTTTCCATGCTAAACCGTTTTAACACTTTGTCTATGTACGAAGATTGGGACAAACCAAGCAACCTTTTTGATCTATCTCTATAGATCTTTATACCTAGTATATAAGCTGCTTCTCCCATATCCTTCATGGATAAATTCTTAGATAACCATATCTTAATAGGCTGGAGCATTGAAATGTCATTTCCAATGAGCAATATGTCATCCACATAAAGCACTACGAAAATGACTCCACTCCCACTTTCCTTCTTGTAAACACAAGGTTCATCCACATTTTTGATAAAACCAAACTCTTTGACTGTTTCATCAAAACGGATGTTCCAACTCCGCGATGCTTGCTTCAGTCCATATATGGACCTTTACAACTTGCATACTTGATTAGGAAATTCTTTGGATTCAAAACCCTCAGGTTGTGTCATATACATATCCTCTTGCAAATTCCCATTTAGAAATGCTATTTTGACATCCATCTGCCAAACTTCATAATCATGATATGTTACTATAGCTAATAAAATCCTTATGGATTTAAGCATTGCTACTGGTGAAAAAGTTTCGTAAAAAATAACTCCTTATTTTTGTCTGTAACCTTTCGCCACTAACCTTGCTTTGTACGTATGTACATTTTCATCCATGTCAGTTTTTCTCTTAAAAAAACATTTACACCTAATAGGTACTATACCTTCATGTGTATTCACCAAAGACCATACTTGGTTAGTGTACATGGATTCCATTTCAGATTTCATGACTTCTTGCCATTTTAAGAATTAATGTCTGACATTACTTCCTTAAAATCAGTAGGCTCGTCATTCAAAATTGAAGTATCATCACTTCATTTTTCAACATGTAGATCTAATCTAACAGGAGGATGACGTACCTTTCCAGATCGTTGCGGATTTTGTGTTTCTTGAACCATTGATTGAACATTTAATGTATCAACTTGTGGTTCTTGTTCCATTTCAATGTGTGTTTGTAGTTCTAGAACTTCTCTAAGTTCCACATCACTCTCACTACTATCTTTGAGAATAGATTCTCTTTCTAAGAATATAGCACGTCTTGAGACAAACACCTTTTGCTCAAGAGGATGATAAAATTGATATCCAAAACTTTCTTTTGGATACCCCACAAACATGCATTTATCTGATTTAGCTTCAAGCTTATCAGACATTGCACGCTTCACGTAAGCATCACATCCCCAAATTTTTAAGTGTGACAACCTTGGTCTTTTACCAGTCCATATCTCATATGGAGTCTTGTCAACGGTTTTGGATGGAACTCTGTTTAATAGGTAAGTAGCAGTGTTAAGAGCATATCCCCAAAATGAAATTGGAAGAACTATATAATTCATCATGGAATGTACTAATAAAGTGCGGTTTTTCCTTTCAGAAACTCCATTACGTTGTGGAGTTCTGGGCGGAGTCCATTGTGAGAGAATTCATTCTCTTTTAAGTAACTAAGAAACTTATGGTCCAAGTACTCGCCACCTCGGTCAAATCTAAATGTCTTAATACTCTTATCAGTTTGTTTCTGTACTTCAAGTCTAAATTCTTTGAACTTTTTCAAATGCTTCAGACTTGTATTTCATTAAATGCACATAACCATATCTTGAATGGTCATCTGTGAATGTTATGAAATATGAAAATCCTCATCTAGCTTAAGTAGACATAGGGCCACATGCATCTGAATGTATAGGCTCTAATAACTCATTAGTACGTTGTCCCTTTCCACTAAAGGGAAGTTTGGTCATTTTATCCTTTGAACAAGATTCACAAGTTTCATATGATTCATAATCGAAAGGATCTAAATATCCTTCTTTATGTAAGTTAGTGATTCTTGTTTCATTAATATGACCTAACCTACAATGCCATAAATAAAAAGATTTTGGTCACTTAATCTCCTTTCCTTGCTATTTATTTGTAGAATTGGTCTTTCAAGATCTAATTCATACAAACCATTTGTACGCATATCAGATCCATAATAAATATCATCTTTATAAAAAGAACAACTTTTATTCTTAATATTGAAAACAAATCCATTCATGTCTAAACATGAAATAGAAATAATGTTTCTTGTGATGACAGGATCATAATAACAATTATTTAGTTCAAGTACAAGACCAAAAGGCAAAGCTAAACTACAAGTTCCAATAGTTAATGCAGCAACTCTTGCTCCATTACCGACTCATAAGTCCACTTCACCTTTTCTACTGTCTGTTAGTACTTGTACATTGTTACAAATGTGAGAACCACATCTGGTATCCAATACCCAAGATTGTGAAATAGAAGTAGAAAGATTGATTTCAATCATAAACAAACCTGAAGTTGAAGTTAAGTTTAACTTATTTTCCTTCAAGCTAGTAAGATAAGCTTTGCAGTTCCTCTTCCAATGTCTAGCTACGCGAAAATAGAAAGAGTTGCCCTCGTCATTCTTCTTCGTGATACCGCCTGCTGGCTTTGCTACTTTAGTAAAAGCCTTTTGGTTCTTGTTCTTGTTCTTCTTCTTAAAGATCTTACTCTTATTCTTAGAAGAAGAAGATCCAACAACAAGAATAGAACTAGATTCCTTCTTAAGGCATCCCTCAGCGGTCTTGAGCATGTTGAGTAATTTAGCCAATGACATTTCCTTTTTGTTCAAGTGGAAGTTCATAACAAAATGTGAAAAACTCAGAGTAAAAGACTGGAGCACTAAATCAATGCTTAACTCGAGGTTCAGGTTATACCCCAATTGGCCTAATTTTTCATTGTAGCCAATCATCTGTAGAACATGAATTTTCCACTGATGATCCAAGAGCCATCTGACATTGAAACAGAGCTCTCACAGTCTCAAACCTCTCCACTCGACTCTAAGCACTAAACAACTCTTGAAGGTGCTGCAACATTTCCCTTGCATTCATATTTTCTTGTTGCCTCTGAAGCTCAGGAGATATGCTAGCTAACATCACACATGTCACTTGCTCATTGTCATCTATATGACTTTGATAATATTCCCAATCCTCATTGGCAGCATCTTGCGAAGGTTCAGGTGGAAGCTCAGTGTCAAGAACGTACAATTTTTCTCTTGCCTTAAAACAATTTTAAGGTTACGTATGCAACTCTATGTCTGGTTTTCAAGAAACATCGCTCAAGTGGAAAAACAGGTGCATCAAAGATCAAAATAAAAATAAGTTCCAGAAACCCATGAAACTTTTTCCATATTCCAGAAACACATGAATCGCATTCCACATCTCTAGAAAACCATGTAACCATTTTACATCTTTTCCAGACATAGTAAAGCAAACGTTAACAGCAGTCTACTAACATATAAAACATGTCCTACCTTTTTTCAGAAACACTTTCGAATGAACAGGAATAAGAAACATAATTTTCCAGAAAATTATTAAATACGTAGAATATGAACGAAACATTAGTGCAAGTAACATAAACATTGAACCATGCAAAACCATGCAATAAGCGTGTATAACCATAAAATCTTTCCAAAAATCATATTTTCCGATCACCAGCCAAAACCCAAAACAGGTTCAACGTATAAATACGCAACTTTTGCACATTAAAACCAAATCAAAACATATTCAAGCTTATGAATCAAAACTAAAACTGTTAAAGGTGGCTCTGATACCACTATTGGAAAAATAACGCAAGATCAAATCTTAGCGCAGCGGAAATAATATAATTTTTTCCCCATAGAATCAACTTTAACATAATTAAATTAGAAACATAAAATAAGAAATTGACAAAGCTCTACTAACTTGTTTCGATTTTGTGTTACAATTTCCTGTTTCTTTGAATTTGTCAATCCACAAGTCGTTTAATCATCCGGTCTCTAATGGTATCCACAGATCTATTCAGAGAAAACTCAAATCCAATTTGAGATGAAAAATGTAAGAAGTGCTAGCTACCAAATTTCTAATTTTTCCTTTTATATGAAAATCTTATTTTTCATGTCCTTAGATTTTATTAAAATTATAACTAAATTCAAACTTTAATTATAATTATGAATTAATCCTTATAAGATCAAATATCAAATATTGCCCCTTAAAGTTTCTAAAACTTCTCAATTAAGTCCAACTTAATTCAAATTTCACTTTCTCCTTTTATAGACCTTTTATGTGTGACCCATTAGGTTCCTAACATGTTGGCCTTGATTATAAATTATAATTCTAATTCATAATTAGAATCGGATAAATTAAAACTCCTTTTAATTTATCTTTAATTCCCTAATTAAACAATTTATACTCATAGATCATGATTGACGTCTAGCAACATGTCATGACCACCCAAATATTAGGAATGTCAAAGTAGTTTGACTTAACCTGTCTATGCATGACTGTAATATATATATTAATCCTTTTGTCATCGAATGTTGTAATTGGAATTAGAGTATGGAATTCGTGTCTACTCTAAATAATCCAATCATGTTCGTTCTTGCTAATTAGTAAATGATTTATAATTGATATTTGAAAACAAATTTTCCAAATTTCAATTTACTCTGGCCAGAGATTCCCAAAATCATTACTAATCAAGAACAACAGAACATTCTCCCCAATTACTTTAGGACAACGAATTCTTTATTGATTTATTCAACTATCTCCACATAGTTCATACTATATCCAACAACTACCGAATTGAACTATTTTAATAATAGAACATAAGTAGCATCAAAACATAGTAATTCCTACTTGAGATAACTTTGGTAATCTCAAGTCTAAGGATCAATTATACAACCATCATCATGAGATAATCCACAGACACACAAAGTAATGTTCCATTCGGGATTCTCATAATTGGGTCTGTTCAGTAAACTTATTTTCTAATAAGCACCTACATGTTTGTTTAAGTGTCTCCACATTTTAATCTATGAGATCGATTACTTTCTTCATAAGAAAGAAACAAATATGTGCTAGTCTAACCATTTTGTCAATACCTTGTCTTGATGAAACTATGAGTAGGAACATTTTAATAATAATACAAAATGCAATTCGAATCTCATAATTATAATCTCATTATAATTTCTAATTGCATAACAATTATTTTAAGGATTTTATCTTTATGATTAATAATTAAATAATTAACAAATACATAAAGATAAAGAATGCCTTTTTTAATTGAATAAAACAAAATTTATACAAATAAATATGCAACCAAAATTGGCTGCAAGGGCATAAACCAACAATCTCCCACTTACACTAAAGCCAATTGCCAATGCATCGAATACCATAGCCATCCATATGTCTATCATGTCTCTTTTGAGATAACGACTTAGTGAGAGGATCTGATAGATTCTCTTCAGTGGGAACTCGCTCTATCTGGATGTCCTTCCATTCCACTATCTCTCGGATCAAATGAAACTTCCTGAGTACATGCTTGGATTGCTGATGAGACTTCGGTTCCTTCGCTTGTGCAATAGCACCATTGTTGTCGCAGTACACTGCTATCGGATCAACAATGCTAGGAACCACTCCAAGTTTAGTAATGAACTTCTTGATCCAAACTGCTTCCTTCGTTGCCTCAGAAACTGCAATATATTCAGCTTCAGTTGTTGAATCTGAGATGGTCGGTTGTTTGGGACTCTTTCAATTAACCTCTCCACCACCACAAAGAGTAGAAATATACCCTGACTGTGATCTACTATCGTCTTGATCAGACTGAAAACTATCATATGAATATAGCTTGATATGTGTTTGTTATGCTCAAAGCATAAGCAACATCTGGTCTTGTACATAGCTTCGCATACATGATCGGACCAATAGCCGCAGCATATGGAACACCATTCTTTCTATCTCTTTATTCTTGTGTCTTAGAACATATGCTCTTGGAAAGAGAAATCCCAGGCGATGTAGGTAAGAATCCCCTCTTGAAATTTTTCATGCTAAACCTCTTTAACACTTTGTCCATGTATGAGGATTGAGACAAACCAAGCAACCTCTTTGATCTGTCTCGATAGATCTTTATACCTAGTATATAAGCTGCTTCTCCCATATCCTTCATGGAAAAATTCTTAGATAACCATATCTTAATAAACTGGAGCATTAAAATGTCTTTTCCAATGAGCAATATATCATCCACATAAAGTAATTAGAAAATGACTCTACTCTCACTTACCTTATTGTAAACACAAGGTTCATCCACATTTTTTTATAAAATCAAACTCTTTGATTGTTTCATTAAAACGGATGTTCCAACTTCGCGACGCTTACTTTAGTCCATAAATGAACCATTGCAACTTACATACTTGATCAGGAAATTCTTTGGATTCACAACCCTCAAGTTGTGTCATATACACAACCCTTAAGTTGTGTCATATACACATCCTCTTGCAAATTCTCATTGAGAAATGTTGTTTTCACATTCATTTGCCAAATTTCATAATCATGGTATGCTACTATAGCCAATAAAATCTGTATGGATTTAAGCATTGTTACTGACGAAAAAGTTTCATCAAAATCAGCTCTTTATTTTTGTCTGTAACCTTTTGCCACTAACCTTGCTTTGTACGTATGTACATTTCTATCAATGTCAGTTTTTCTTTTAAAAATTCATTTGCATCCATGTCAATTTTTCATCATCTGGCTTAAGCAAGAATCAAACAAACCGAAATAATTCATACCAGATAAAGAATATATATGTCTAGATGCTGTAAAATCGATAATATTATTCATATCTACACATATGTATATAAATGATTTTATGTAATAAATAATAAAAAATGGACCGATTTCTTTTTTTTCTTCCCTAGGGTTGACAATTGCAAAAAAATTAATTTCTTACAATTCTTACAAGTAAATGCTCAATACTCAAGTTGGCCTTAGAGAGGCGATTATGACCAAATGTTTTTTGGGTTGTTTTATACCTTTCAATTGACTTTTATTTCCAAAAAATTGGCGATACTTTTTCTATATGAAGAATTTACTTCTTACTAATATAATTTAGCCTTTATCATTCTATAGATTCCTTGTTTCACTATGATAATAGCGTAAGTAGGATCGATGCAAAGGAAATGATTACTAAATTTATTTATCAAAATATATTAAGATATTATTCACTCTATCCAAAAGAAAACGACACGTTTTTCAAGCCATTTCAAATTTTGGCAGTATGCCAATTATGTGGGTAAAATTCTCGCGTCTTTCAAATCAATACACATCTTTCAAACGAACACGACTTTCAATTCATCCAAAATTTTGACAGTATGTCAAGATATTTCTTTGGACTCTTATTACGGCAAAGTTCGTCTGTCTATTCTTATTCTTTACATAGCATCCATATAATTAGTAATAAATAAATTAAATTAAATTAAATATGTGATATCATGCATTATTATAGGGTGGGAACAGACTGATAATGGTGGTCCTATAGAAAGGACGGTATTAAAAATGATGGCACAGCATTACTAGTTTAAAAAACTTTTTTTTTTTAAGGGACCAAATCCTCCGTGCTATCATTTTATAGCGCAGAGGATTTGTAATGCTGTAAATACCGAAATATTCACTGAATCTATTTATCAACTCAAAATTCAATTACCAGGAAGATGACAGTAGTCCATATATTCATATTGTTTTTGTTTGTTTTCCAATTTTAAAAAAAAAAGAAGACGGAAAATCCAGCGTATGGCATTGTGGAACATACAAAGGCTGGCTAGTCTTTAAAGGGATGTCCATGGATGCTAATTTAACGTATGTAGTACTACTTGAGGTCTCTCTATCTCTCTCCAATGGCTGATTCCGACTCATTTATTCTGAACGATGAAGAGGTTGTGAAGCTTGCTAAGGTCGTTTACAACCAAGAAGCAGAGGCAGCAAAACACTGCAAATGCAACTCTGAAGTCGAGCGCTCCAACTGCATCCACGAAACCAAAGTTTGTTACAATACGGTGCTGGGCCTTCTGGAATCTGTGAGACAATTAAAGAAAGAGTTTGAGGACAAGGACAAGGATCTATTTTCCATTGCCTATGACATTGCCTCCTATGTGGTGTATTCTGCGAATTTTGCGGTGCAGTTCGTGAGCAACTACAACCTGCGAAGACACTACCTCGACAAAATCAAAGAGCATGTCAATGAACTCATCACAGCTCTGCGAAAAATCGATCCAAAAAAATCCAAAAACTATGTCGCCGAAGTCAGACGCCTGGCCATAAAAGCAAACGCCTTCAGGAACGACATGATGGAGTACGTCAGGCAGAAAACTAGACCTGTTTCACGCTACTACGCCAAATGGGTCAAGGACACCGGCTTGTCTTTCGGACACCTCGTCAAAAGGTAATATACATGTAACACATCTCTTGATGAGAACTATACGTATAAGTAATTGACAACTATGTATCTCTCAGTTTATCGGGTTGATAATGTAGATGATAAAAACAATACTCAAATTAGCTAATCCATTGCTGGTCAATTGTCATTGACTGTTCAAATTAATGGTTGAAGGCAGATGAGCAAATTTAACTTTCAAGGGCCGTTTAGGAAGCTGAAAGATGCACAAAAGCTGCAAGTAATTATTGACTATTCATCAACTTCTGTTTCTTTTTTTATTAACCAAATTAAAAAGGTAAAAAAGAAAATATTAACCTTGGTTAAATATTTTACATGAATGAATGTATGTATATAGGTGTACAATAGTATCATCAGGTCATCCGGGAGGGGAAATATTAAAGTGACTCAGGGAACAAAGGCTCAAGGGGCAGTAGGAATGGCCGTGCTTATCTTCACAGCGGGCATGGTGGTTTGGGACGTCTATACGTCTGACAACAAGCTGCAAACAGCAACAGAAAATGCTGCTCAGGTTCTAGGAGCGCTTGGCGGTGGGACACTTGCAGAATTCGCCGCCACCGCCTTAGCCACGGGGTTGTTGGGTGCAGCGGCGTCTCCGGTGTTTGTGGTGGTGGCCGGAATTGTTGG
>JANVCL010025230.1:0-10300 GCA_026546855.1 Erythroxylum incrassatum
TGCCTATTTACCCACAACTAGGACTCAACAGTTTTAAAGCAAAACAAAGTCATTTCAGACATTTTATGTGCAAAGCAAGTAGTTAATCATATTCACATATAAGTAGCACTTCTAATGATATAATCATGCATCAAATGCCTTGGAAAATCATTGTCCGAAATTCAAAACACTATCAGTATAAATCAATTTCAACAAGTAGAATAGAGTAAGGTATGACCATCTAAGATTACTTACCAAAAGTGTCGTTACTATTTATTGCATCAAATTCCCGACAATATCTGGAATCGGTCACTCTAAGGGTTCTTCTATAACATTTAACACATATACAAATCAATATTGTGCATGACTACAAATTTATTTATGTACACTAAATACGTATAATGCATGTTCATGACAAATTCTCGGGTATATGTTCTTACTAAATTGATGTAAACATCAATTGTACTTCAAAAGTTTCAAAATTCATACATTCAATTATTATTCCAGCTTTTACTTGAAGCACCTCATTTGGGTCAACTTTGTATAATCAATAAGATCAAGAAAATGATGTATTTCTGTAACACTTTCTTCTAGACAATTGTTCCTCTGTTCTTAAGTTTCTAATGATACCAAGTTCATCCAATTTGGTTTAGTATTCAATGAGTTATGCTCAAAATACCATAGACTGTGTACATTTGAAATTTCGGCTAATGCATGATCATGCTTCCAATTTGTACACCTCATAACTCTCAATTACAATATCCAAAAATTACAAAATTTATACCAATTTAAAGATAAGAGAACAAGATACAAAATTGGTGAAGACATCTCAGTCTAATTCGGTCTACATCAATACAGTTTATTCAATAACCACAGGATATGATTTCTGTTCTTGGTAGTGCTACAACCTAGCCCAAGACACAATTTAATGCCAATTTTGAAAATCTTAGAGACAGAATTAAAATTTGACTTCTTCAAGAAAGTTGTAGAAATATGTCTCTAGTTTAATCTGAATTAAGAATCAATCCATTTAAAAATCTATAGATCAAGCTATAATTAAAATACCAAAGCATGTTCTTAAAAATACTCCAGTTCATAACATTCCAGCACATACCCTCATTTTGATTCAATCAATATTTTTCTAATCAATTCAGTTGGATCTAAATTTTATGGTAAGAAAGAAAAACGTTTGAAGAGTCCATTGGTTCAATGTTCAAGTCATTTGGAGGTCGTATGGCAAAGTTATAGCAAAAAGAGTTAGAACTGTTCAGTATTAGAAAGCTTGATTTTTGCATTGCCACCTTCTACTGTAAAATCACGATTCTTGCATGAAATTCTCCATATTTTTGCAGAAACACTCCTCCATCTTCTTCCTCTCTTCTACTTAATTCCTCATCACAACTTATACCTTTATGTTTATCCCTCTTATTCGCTTCCATATCAACTCAACTTAGTCCCGAAACAACTCAAATTCAAGTTTACATTCAAAACACCAAAACCAATCATACACATATTTTACCATCTTCAACTCTCTCTCAACTATAAATTTTGTTCTCATGAACAGTAACAACCCACAAACCAAAACAGAAACTATATCCACTTATGCATGCATTCCATCCACAAGGATGAAAACATCATCATTCACGCATGCATTCATTTAAAACATTAAAACATGCATAAAACTTACTTGGTTTATACTTCAGCAAAATTCCACAAATGGGGAGAGGAAATAAGAAGGAAGATGGTTTCGGTGAAACCAAAGAGAAAGACCTGCAGAAACATTTTTTAATTTTTATTTTTAATGCCTAGGTGTTTCATTAGTGCTTTAACATGTCTCCATTGCATGTCTTCCAATTGTTCACTAGATAAGCTACCATTTGTCTCATAGCTATAAATCCACTTGTCACTTCATAATTTGTCCATTTGTCAATTAATTTCTAATACAATTGTCACTCTTCTATTTGTCTCTTATTTTTCCTAGTCCAAAAATACCTCAAATTTTCAGAAATTTCCTAAAATTCACCAAAATTTTTGAAATAATAGTAATAGTCTTCAAATAAAATTTTAACGCAAATAATCCACAATTCACATTTTTATCACAATTACAAACCAATTATACCCAAAAAAATGTCATGAATGCATGTATAATTATTTGTATAAGTCAAAATTCATACGCATATATTATGCAAAGCATATGATGTACTGGAAATTCCTAAATTTTCTAACCCCTAACATGGGGTGTTACAATTCTTTCCCCCTTAAAAAATTTCCTCCTCGAAATTTATACCTGATCCAAATAATTGCGGATACTGAGCTTTCATGGTTTCCTCTGGTTCTCATGTTGCTTCCTCAAGTTCATTGTGTTGCCAGAGGATTTTTACCAAAGGTACTAACTTGTTTCTAAGTTGTTTAACTTCTCTGGCTAATATAGAAATTGACCCTTCTTTATACGACAAATCTGGTTGCACTTGAATTTCTTACACAACAATCTTATGTGCAACATCAGACTGATATCTTCTCAAAATAAAAACATGAAATACATCATGTAACCTGGTCAATTCTTCAGGAATAGCTAGTTGATCAGTTACTGGTCCAATTCTTTTCAAAATTTCATAAGGACCAATGTATCGTGGACTAAGCTTGCCTTTTTTCCCAAACCGAAGTATGTGTTTCCATGGTGATACTTTCAAGAATACTTTATCTCCTACCTGATACTCAATATCTCTTCTTTTTAGGTCAGCATAGGATTTTTCCCGATCACTGGCAGCTTTCAACCATTGCTGAATAATCTAAATCTTTTCTTCAGTATCTTTCACAATTTCTGGCTCGATCATTTTATTTTCACTCAACTCAGTCCAACATACTAGAGTTCTACACTTCCTACCATACAACGCTTCAAAAGGTACCATGCCAATGCTCGTCTGATAACTGTTATTGTAAGCAAACTCCATCAGAGTCGGATAGTTATCCCAATTCTCGGGAAACTCTAACACACAACCCTGCAACATATCTTCCAATATTTGTATAACTCGTTCAGATTGTCCATCTATCTGAGGATGAAAAGTAGTACTAAACTTAACCTGAGTTCCTAGAGCCTTTTGTAAACTTTTCCAGAATCTTGAAGTAAATCGAGGATCACGTTCTGAAATAATAGACAATGGTACTCCATGCAGTCTCACTATCTCATTTACATACAAATCTACAAGTCTATCCAAAGAATAGTCAGGACGAAGAGGCAGAAAATGAGCAGATTTGGTGAACTTATCTACAATCACCCATACAACATCATGCTTCCTTTGAGTGAGAGGAAGTCCAGTGACAAAGTCCATGGTAATGTTATCCCATTTCCATTTAAGAATAGGAATAGGATATAACAAACCAAATGGAACTTGGTGCTCAGCCTTAACCTGCTGACATATATGACATTTTGCTACATAATCCACAACATCTTGTTTCATACCTGCCCACCAATAATACTGCTTCAATTCCTGATGCATCTTGTTTCCACCCGGATGCATTGTAAATACTATATTATAAACCTCAAATAATAGCTTCTTCTTCAATTCATCATTAGTTGGCACACACAACCGATCCTTATAATATAATTCACCATCATCTTGCACAGAAAAATCAGACTGTTTACCTCCTTGAGTAGCCAACATAAGTTGTTGTAACTTATCATTAGCTCTTTGAGCGTAACAAATCTCCTATCTCAAAGTAGGCCTTGCTTTCAATTGAGCCATCAAAGCTTCATCAGATCCCAGTTTCCATCCATTCTGCTTAAGTGATAATGCTGAGATGAACTTTCGACTTAAGGCATTAGCTACAACATTAGCCATATCTGGATGGTAGTCCACAATACAATCATAGTCTTTAAATAATTCCAACTAACGCCGTTGTCTCAGATTGAGTCCTTCTAGGTAAGCAAATATTTTAGACTTTTATGATTTGTGAAGATTCTATATTTTTCACCATACAAGTAGTGCCACCAAATTTTTAAGGCAAACACTACCGCTGTAAGCTCCAGATCATGTGTAGGGTAGTTCTGTTTATGAGTCTTTAGTTGCCTATAGGCATAAGCAACTACCTTTTCTTTCCTGCATTAAAACACAACCCAAACTAACTCCAAATGCATCACTAAACAAAATATACTCCTTACCAAAAATAGGTTGGACCAATATAGGAGCTTCAGTAAGCATACTTTTCAGCAAATCAAAGCTACTTTAACATTTATCAGACCATTCATACCTAAATCCCTTCCGTCATATTTTTGTTATAGGGGATGGTATCACTGAAAACTCTTAACAAACTGACGGTAATAACAAGCCAAACCCAGAAAACTTCTCACTTCTGTCACATTCCGTGGTGGCTTCCAATTAACAATTGCCTCTATCTTAGTAGGATCAACTCTAATTCCTTCAGAAGACACAATATGCCCTAGAAATAATATCTCTTGAAGCTAGAAATCACACTTACTCATCTTAGCATACAATTGTCTTTCTCGTAGGGTCTATAATACAATTCAGAGATGTTCAGTATGGTCATGTTTATTCTTAGAATAGACCAGAATATCATCAATAAACACCACAACAAATTGTTCTAAATAAGGCCTGAACACTCTATTCATTAGATCCATAAATGTTGCTGGAGCATTAGTTAACTCGAATGGCATTACTAGAAATTCATAATGTCTATAACGGGTCCTAAATGCAGTCTTTGGTACATCCACTTCCTTTACCCAAAGCTGATTGTACCGTGATCTCAAATCTATCTTCAAAACATCAGTACATCAAATAGATTGTCAATCCTTGGCAAATACCTATTCTTCACTATGACTCTATTCAACTGCTTGTAATCGATGCACATCCGTAGTTTGCCATCCTTCTTCTTAACAAAAAACATCGATGATCCCCACAGTGACATACTGGGTCTAACAAACCCCTTATCTAGAAGTCACAAAAGCTAGATAAGCTTCACAACCCTTCCTGAGAAGCTTTCGGGCTTGCATAACAAATACCACATTAGCTAAGGAGCCAGTGCGAATGCCATGCATTATTACTTCAGTCTAATTGGATCTCATAAGTATAAATGTCCTAGCCTTACAGTCAATTATTGCCTGATGCTTGGATAACTAATCCATACCCAGAATCAGATCAAATTCAGGAAAAGGCAATATGATCAAATCTGCTACATAATCATTTCTTTAAATCATAATTGGACAATTCCTATACACCTGATTAACCAACACACTACTACTCAAAGGACTGGTTACCTGGATATCATACTCTAACTGATCTATAAGCATCTCCTTATCAAACATTTCTTCATTACAGATATATGAATGTGAAGATATAAGATCAATTAATGCATACATTTCAGAATCAAAGAGAGAAACCATACCAGTAATGACATCCGGTGCATCCTGATCCTCACGAGCTTTCAATGCATAAGCTCGAGTAGAAATAGAAGGCATAACTGATCGATTAACAGTCTCCGATGGGATACTCAGATTAGGTTTGTTCTGTCCAGGTCCTCCTCGATCTCTACCACATCCTCTATTACCAGCAGATGCATAAGAAACCTCTCTACTTACTTATGATGTCTGAGGTTGTCTGAGAGGGCAATTGGCTATCTGATGCTCAGTACTGCCACAAAGAAAACATGCTCTTGTAGCCCTTCTGTAAACACCTCAATGATGCACAGAACAATGAGGACACTTCGGAGGATTAGAAACTCGGCCTGCAGAAGGACCCCTACCAGAAACAGTCATTGAGGGATAATTTTGTGACTTTTCCCGAGCCACAGATCTCTGAGTAAACTCTGGTACAAAGGAAACACTATCCCGACTTCATTTTCCCGAGGACTGACCTTCTTTTGCAAAGCCCCTTCGTTGATTCCTTTCCCTCATAATCACCTCCTACTTCTCTATCTTTATAGCAGCATGTACCAGCTGATGATAATTTACTTGTTGCAATAAAGTAACTATTGCCAAATGCTCCTTGATGGAATCATTCAATCCATCCTCAAACTGATGACACCGGAACTCCTCAGTAAGCACCGATTCTGGGGCATACTTACTGAGGCGACTGAATTTCTGATCGTACTCAGCAAGTGATCAATTCCTCTGCCTCAGATTTAGAAATTACTTCCACTTCTTTCTGTAAGCTTCTATAACATATTTAGCATTGAACTCCCAGGTAAAGAAATCCCAAGTCAAAGGCACCAGTAACTGTGGATTTCTCAAAATGAACTTCCACCACTCATAGGCTACTCCCTGAAGGAGAGAGATAACGCAGTGCAGCATCTGCTCAGTTGGACAACTGATCTCATCTAGTACCATTTTCACCTTCTCAATCCAGAACTCAGCCCTCTCAGATTCCTCTAGAGATGTCCCAGTAAATTCCTCGGCTCCATACTTCCTCACCTGATCAATCGGAGCCTTAGGTGTTGTCATCCAATGCAACAACATCAATCAAAGCCTCTCCTTGAGCTGGTGGAGGAGGTGGCACCTCCGCTTCACCTTGATTGACCCCCAAGGGTCCAAATATTTCTAAACGAGTTTGCTCTGGCTGATTGCTCTCAGTAACTTTGCCAACAGATTCGCGAGATCTTCCATTGTAAATTCTATAGATAAAACATGGGACACCGAATTAGGCCAAAACACAAATTGTACACTCAATAAAGCGTTGGTTAAACTAGAATCGCTAAACCATGTTCTGATACCAAAAATTGTAACACCCACATACCTCTTGGAAGGATGTATGAATGCCACACAAAACAGTACAACAAACTAAAGCATATGAAAACTTCTAGTAAACAATCCCGGCAAACATACATTGAATTATATAGTACTTAACACAAACTCACTGAAAAATCTAAACCAAACTGAAGTATCATTGTTACAAACTTACAAACAAATCCACATATGCATATTAGATAAAAGGCTAAAAATCAAACCAAAAATTCAATATTATATTCAAAACAACACTCAAACTTCATTGGCCATTACGATTGTCTTGTCCCAGTTTTTATAAACGTCGCTTAAAACCTACACGGGGCAAATCCACCATGCTAAGTATATAACTTAGTGAGTAATAACTAAACTATGCATAATTTCATAATTAATCATATTGAATCAAGTTATATCACAAGCAGATATTTAAATTTCAGAATAGTTGTATAGTTAACAGAACTGAGTATCAAAGAAGGCACAGTCCCTTCAGTTTAAAACATCATTTTGTTTATTTCAAAACCTAACATATATCAGAATACACAATCAAATGACTGCTAATTCGTCAACAGAAGTGGGTAATGGGATTTATACAGAAGATACCATAATTGATATCATATCACAGAAGAGACTTACATCTCAATAACAGAAGACACCGAAGTATCAATAACAGAAGACACCGAAGTGTCAGTAATAAAAGACACCGAAGTGTCAGACACCAAAGTGTCACAGAAGTAGCTGCAGACCCTTCTAGGAATGTCTATTTACCCACAACTAGGACTCAACAGTTTTAAAGCAAAACAAGTCATTTCAGACATTTCATGTGCAAAGCAAGCAGTTAATCATATTCACATATAAGTAGCACTTCCAATGATATAAACATGCGTCGAACGCCTCGAACAATCATTGTCCGAAATTTAGAACACAATCAACATAAATCTAATTCAACAAGTAGGACAAAGTAAGATAAGTAGCACTTCAATATTAGATTCATCAATCAATACCTCGGACCTTTATGTCCGGAATCAATACACAAATTAGTACACATTTATCAATAACAAATTCAATTCAGTAATAAACAAAACAAATCAAGGTGAGACTCTTAGTTTATTCACAAAAGTTACTGTCTAAATTACTTACAAAAGCTCCCTATTTGCTTATTACCTCGAAGTCCCGGCAATATCTGGAATAGATCGCTCTAGGGATTCCTCTAAAACATTCAATACAAACATATATTACTATTGTGCACAATTATGAATTCAATTATGCACATTCATGTATACTGAACATGTATGAGGCATGTTCATGTCAAAAATTAGGGTTTCTTATCCTAAATCTTATCACATTATCGATCATGAAATCATACTCAATCCCTCAATCCATATTTATTTCACAATCCACCTTGGGCCCACTTTTCTCAATTATTCTAATCAGGAAGGTGAGGTATTTAGGTAATACTTCATTCTAGAAAGTTTTCCCTCTTTGTCTTAGGTTTCCAATGATACGAAGTTCATCCAATTTGGTTTAGTATTCAATGAGTTATGCTCAAAATACCACAGATTGTGTATATTTGACATTTTTACTAATGCATGATCATGTCTCCAAGTTGTGCACCTCTTAACTCTCAATTCTAACATCCAAAAATTACAAACTTTATACCAATTTAAAGCTAACATAATATGCTTAAACTTTGTTGAAGACACCTCAGTCTAATTCGACCTACATCAATACAGTTTATTTAAAAACCATAGGATATGATTTTTGTCCCTGGTAGTGCCGTAGCCTAAGCCAAGACTCAATTTCATGCCAAAATTTTGAAAATCTTAGAAACAGAATTAAAATTCTACTTCTTCAAGAAAGTTGTACAAATATGTCTCTAGTTTAATCTGAATAAAGAACCAACTCATTTGAAGATCCACAGTGCAAGTTAGAATCGAAATACCAAAGCAAATTCAGTGAAAATACTTCATTTCTTCCATCTTTTCCACAAAACAGACTTTCGAGTCAATGTTCCACGGTTATTTTGACAATGAAAATGAAGAATTTATGCCAAACATTCTTCTACACATTTGCTCTTTTATGTCTTAAGTTTCTATTGACACTTATTTTATGCAATTTGGTTCAGTATTTTGAAAATTATCCCCAACTGACTACAGACTATTCACAAACAGTGATAAATTCCAGATACTCAACTTCAAGCCAACTTTTGACACACTTAGTGACAAAAATCAAATTCGAAACCTTCATGAAAGTTGTGGATATAAGTTTCTAGTTTAATACGAATTTAAATTCATCCAATTTGAATATCTACAGAGCAAGGTATGACTAAAATACCGAAACTTGTCCAGTAGAACTATTCATCCGAACCAGTTTCCTTCATCAATCATAGAATCACAAGACCTATTTATTAAAGAAATAACTTACAAAGATGATGATCCATGCTTTAACAAAGGTCCAAAAGTTGAGAGGGGGAGTAGGAGAATGAAATTTCGTGGAGAGAAGAGACTCAAATGAAGACTTGCTCCAGCAGAATTCGCCACATCCAAAGCTAGGTGTCATGGAATTGGAGCAACATATGTCTTCATGCATGAGCTCCATGTGTCCCTTAAAGGAGCTGCCCATGCATGAGCTTCATGTATCCCTTAAAGGAGCTGCCATGTGTCAATGATACATTAGGTCATATGTTACACACTTTGTGCTGCCATTTGTCAATGTATCAATTATGCCATTTGTCAATGCTTTAACCACGCCAAATGTCACTAACTCATAGGCTTAATCTTTGCAATGTTCATATACCAATTTATCTTGCCATTTGAAAATTTTCCTAATCTAAATATACATTTAAATACCTCAATTCTCTAATGGTATCAATTAATTCTAATTCACTAACCATTATCCACTTGACCAAAAATTCAAATCATATCTCTTTCATATTCTAATCATAGCAAAATTCTAACTCTTATCACACATGCACTTTCATAAACATGTATTATTTCAACTAGGGTATATTTTGGGGCCTTATAGGTCTGCTTAAGCAAGATTCAGCCTTCTTAAGTGAATGTCATCGAGCAATTCCGTTAGCCCTCGAACACCTTATGCGTATATAAGTGTTTAAAGTGTTTCTCTCATCCATAAAGAACACAAGTGTAACAGAGTAAAGAAAGCAACAAGAGTTTTAAATATAACCGAAGCTACTCTTTCATTAACTCTCACAAAATGTTAACAAAAGAAACGAGCACCTCCTCCACGGAGCACTCAAGGAACTCCCTACTCGAAGCCCTTACAATGAGAACTCTCCCCTAAAAGCTCTCTCCTCTGAGTGATTTCTCTCAATAAAGAGTGAATGAATAGGTCTCAACTCTAATGAGCTATTTATATGCTCCTTTAGATGACTAAGAGTCCTAATATAACTCTACTAGCTAAGTTCATAATCTTATCCTATCTATAGGATTAAGTTACATCACATTTAAAAGATTACCCTATCTAGGAATGATTATCCTTATCCACGAAGATCTCCTATATTTTCAGATGATCTTTTCCTATGATCTTTATCTCTTAAAAATGATGTTCATTCACTGTGATCTTATCCAC
>JANVCL010025285.1:0-10296 GCA_026546855.1 Erythroxylum incrassatum
TTTAGCTATAGAGGGCATCAGTCTCCAAAACGTTTCGGTAGTTTGGAAGGTTCCAGATGTGTTTCCTGAGGAGTTACTAGGGTTACCTCCAGAGCTAGAAATTGAATTTTATATTGACATAGTACCTAGTACAACTCTAATTTCTATACCACCATACAGAATGGCATTAGTAGAATTAAAGGAAATAAAGAAGCAATTGTAAGATCTGTTAGATAAGGATTTTATTAAACCTAGCACTTTGCCATGGGGTGCACCAATACTGTTTGTGAAGAAAAATGATGGTTCTCTCCGATTGTGTATTGATTATCGACAGTTAAATAAGGTGACTATCCGCAACAAGTATCCACTGCCTCGATTTGATGATTTACTTAACCAACTTTAAGGTTCTAAGTACTTTTCTAAAATTGATCTAAGATCGGGATACTATCAGCTAAAGATAAGAGGAGATGACACATCTATGACTGTCTTCAGGACTCGTTACGACCATTATGAGTTTTTAGTAATGTCTTTTGGCCTTACAAATGCTCTAGCAACTTTCAAGGATCTAACGAATAGAGTATTCAATTTGTTCTTGGATACATTTGTGATTATTTTATTGATGACATTTTAGTGTATTCACAAACAGATAAGGAGCATGCTAAACACTTAAGATTGGAATTGCAAGTACGTCGAGAATATCAACTGTATGTCAAGTTCTCAAAATGTGAATTCTAGCTTGAGAGTGTTGCATTCATAGACATGTGGTATCTCAAGGCAGAATACAAGTGGACTTGAAGAAGGTAGAAGCAGTGATGAATTAGGAATAACCAAGGATCGTGACAGAGGTATGGAGTTTTCTTAGGTTAGCAGGTTACTATCAAAGATTTGTTCAAAATTTTTCTAATATAGTAGCCCAACTGAAGGAGTGTTTAACTTCAGCTCCAATATTAGCTTTACCAATAGAAGGTGGAGGATTTCAATTGTACTGTGACGCTTTGAGAGTTGGCCTTAAATGTGTATTAATGCAAAATGGTAGGATGATTGCTTATGCTTCCAATCAACTGAAGAAACACGAATAAAATTAACTTACGCATGATTTAGAGATAGCAATAGTTTTGGCGACATTACCTGTATAGTGAGACATATAAGATTTTTACGAATCATGAAAGTCTGAAGTATATATTTCAGCAGAAAGATCTAAATCTGAGGCAAAGAAGGTGGATGAAATTACTAAAAGATTATGACTGTACGATCCAGTATCGTCCAGGGAAGGCAAATGTTGTGGCAGATGCTTTAAGTAGGAAATCCTCAGGTAGTTTGACACATATCATGATACCAAGGAGAGCTTTGACTAAGGAGTTGCATGATTAGATGGATCGAGGTACTCAGTTTCAGATTTCAGACGCAGGAATATTACTGGCCAGCATCAAGGAGTGGTCAGTATTATTGGACAGAATTAAGATCGCCTAAGGTCAAGATCCTAAATTTCAATAACTTATTTATGACATTCAAGAAGGACGATGTGCAGATTTTGAAATCGATAAAGAAGGCATCCTCACAATGAATGGGAGACTGTGTGTTCCAGGTATAGAAAATTTGAAATAGGAGATTCTAGAGGAAGCGCACTATGCTGCATACAATGTGCATCCAGGTTCCACCAAAATGTACCATAATATTAAAGATACGTATTGGTGGGACGGTATGAAGAAAGATGTGGCTGAATATGATTCTAAATGCTTGACATGTCAAAAAGTAAAAGTTGAGCATCAGAAACCCTCAGGTAAGGTAAAACCACTGGCAATTCCCAAATGGAAATGGGGGAAGATCATGATGGATTTTGTGGATGGCCTACCTTATATAAGAACTCGATGTGATTCAATCTGGGTCATTGTAGATAGACAGACGAAATCAACACATTTTCTACCCGTGAAGGCTACTTATTCGGTGTCCAAGCTTGCTCAAGTTTATATTGATCGGATAGTGTGCCTCTATGGAGTACCTGTATTGATAGTTCGGACTAGGAATCACACTTCACATCTCAGTTCTGGAAAAAATTACAGGAGGCGTTGAGCACTAGATTGAATTTTAATACGACATTTCATCATCAGATCGATAGACAGTCTGAATGGACAATTCAGGCCTTAGAAGATATGTTGAGGATGTGTGTGATAGATTTTAATAGTATTTGGGATTGACACTTGCCTTTGATTGAATTTGCTTACAATAATAGCTACCACATTAGTATTAGGATAGCACCATACGAGGCATTATATGGACAAAAATGTAGGTCATTGATGCGTTGGGAGGAGGTAGGCAAGAGGTAGTTGGAGCGCCTAAAATTAATCAAGATAACGTCAAAGAAGATCCCATTAATCAAGGAGAGGCTAGAGATAGTTGTAAGTAGACAGAAGAGTTACATTGATCCAAAGCTTAAGGAAGTGGAGTTTCAAGTCGGAGATTTCATATTCCTTAAAGAATCTCTAATGAAGGATATGATGAGGTTTGGAAAGAGAGGAAAATTTCCTCTAAGGTATATTAAACCTTACGAGGTAACGGAGAGAGTTGGAAATGTGGCATACCGGTTGGCATTAACTCCGGATATGGCCCAAGTCCATCAAATATTCCATATTTCTATGCTTCACAAGTACATCCCCGACCCTTCCCATGTACTTCAACTGTAAAGCGTGGAAGTGAGTGAGAATTTAACCTACAAAGAGGAGCCAGTGGCTATTTTGGATTCACAGGTGCGACATCTTCGATCAAAACAAATTCTCATGATTAAGGTGATGTGGAGGAATGGTCGCGTTGAATAAGCTATTTGGGAGATAAAGCGAGAGATGAGAGAATTGTATTCATACTTGTTTCTTTAATAAACCTTATTATAAAATTCAAGGACGAATTTTTTGTAAGGGGAGAGAATGTAACATCTTGTATGCTATATATATAAGAGACAAATTCCTTTTTGTTTTCTCATAATTTCATTTTAACCCCTCCCAAAAGCTATTATTCACTAATTCCCTCTCTCTAACCATTCTTCACCATCGGAGACTCAAACCGTTTAGTGTTATATACCAATCTCTTCCTCTCTACAAGTCAATCACAACCATACCCATTTTAGTCATTATCGTTGCCAGAATCGTTTCAAAAATTGAGGAGGAAGACAGACAAAAAATGTCAATTATCGAACTATCACTTCCGGTGGTTTTTTTGGACCACCACCACCACCATTCCACTCTTCTCGATGCCAGGAACAAAAGCTTTATGGTCTCGTCGCCATCCGCTGCCCAAATAGCCGCCAATTAACGGGAAAAAAAGGTTAGGGTTTCAACTTATTTTTCTTCAATTCATTCAGATCTGTTGAGAATCTAAGTATGTGGCTTTGGAGAAAGTTGTTCTACTCATCAAGAGCTTTCGTTTGGTATAAAAATCATTGAATTATGAGATTGGAGATTTTTCGGTGATCGGAGGAATATCGGGAGGTACTATTCTGACGACCACTTTTGTCACTTTTGTTAAAAATTTTCTAAAAATTCTAAAAATTATACTAATTATATTTCTATAAAGAACCATAGTGAGATTTTCAACAGTTTGTGAATTGAAAATATTAAACTTTTAGGTGAGAATAGGAGAAAAATTTGAATTTCGTAAATAGACTGCTTAGGCAATTTGGATGGTACCTAACTTTTTATTTGCGCCCAATAACTCCTAATTAGCACTGATTGAGATATTTTCTTTCAATTTACTAGGTATAGCAAGAGTGAGACCTATCGAAAGGTTTAGACGAACAAGTTCGGTTACCAAGTAAGTTCATACAAACTTACTATTGCTGTAGTTGTACCAGTAAATGAATATTGTTCAATGCTGGTATAGATGACGGCATGTAGCAATGCAAAAACACATTGATATTATATATATATATCGTTCGATACTTATAAAATTATATAGCAAACGCGTACATATAGTAATGCGTACCTGCTTTAGTATAAGCCTTTATATCAAATTAACTGAGTGGATATGTTAGGTTGGGTATTGCATACATACATTGATTATTGCATAACTGAATGTTTACTTGATAAATTGCATGCTTAATAATTTGATAAGTATTGCTATGTTCGATTGTGAGGAATAAAAGATCTGTAAGACATGCCACCGGATAGGTATGTATCATGACCTGATGTGCACTGGTTATAACAATAAGAGTTATTTTGTTTATGTTATTGAGATATGTTATGGGTCGATCCTGGTTGATGCTTGGCTCCTGATTGAACCCTTATTTATGATGCTTATGAATTTGGATGCTTTGAGTGAGGGCTAGTCTGTTGGTGATGCTTGGCTTCCTACAACCCATTTGGATTAAGAGAGTCTTACGACTAAATGAGTATAGGAGCATGGCTAGGCTGTTGGTGATGCATAGCTCCCCGCAGCCATTCAAGGTTTAGAGTTGTGAGGGCTCACCTTTAGAGATTAGGGTCTTACAGATATTCTTCCCAACAATTTATTTATACTCCCATGACGTGTCTGCTGCGGCCTACCTACATTTTTATACATTCTTTCTTTATTTTGATTTATCTTATTTTGTAGCATCCATAGTCATAGGATTTCACGAGTTGTAAAACTTCTTTCTGACGTGCACTATTGTTATTGTATTGTATGGACTTGCTGCGTTCTTAGGGTTTGAATTTATTTTGTTGCTAGTGGTAGGCTTACATGCGATATGAAGTTTTAAACCTCGAGTCCCACGTGCCGGTCATGTGCCCATTTTGAGTCGTGACAACACCACATGATCATTTCTTATTTTTTCATGATATACGCTATTATTGAGCAAGAAACAAATTCAAAGGTAGATTTTTTCTTATCTAAATCTTCTCCCATGTCTGTATCCATCCTTATAGTCTTGTGTACATAAATCATTGCCTTGATAACACTATGCATGATCAATAATACCTTTGGACACCTTAATATTATCTTTACTACTTTCCAATGTGCTCGTCCTAGATTTAGTTTATATTTGCTCACCATTATTATAATGTGATAAATCTTTAGCCTTATACACATCATATTATACATTAAACTTCTAATTGCACTGAAATAAGAAACTTTTTCATTTGTTCCCTTTCTTGTAGTGTTGATAGGCAATATTTCTTATTGAATCCTCCTTTAGTAATAAGATTATCAATTAGTTTGCATTTTTACATACATAATCGTTTTAAAATCTTTTGAACGTAGGTCATTTAAGAAAGTGACAATAATATCTTTGAATATTCTTTTAAAATCTTAAATCTAAGAATATATACAGCTTCACACTTGTCTTTTATCTAAAATTTATATGATAACTAGTCTTTGATTTACTTAACAAACTTACAGTCATTACAAAAAATGAAAATGTCATCCATATATAAAAATAAAAATAAATTATTTTTGGATCTCTTAATATATCCATAATGAAAATGTCATCCATATATAAAAATTAAAAAAACAAATTTATCTTTGGATCTCTTAATATATCCATAATGGTCTTCATCAATCATATGAAATAATCCAAAATAATTACATTATGGAAATAAATATACCACTGCCTTGAGGACTACTCTACCCCATAAATTGATTTTAATAATTTACATACTTTTTGTTCTTGCCATGTCTTAAAACTTATAAGTTGTTTTATATAGATTCTTCTTCTAATTCTCTATTCAGAAAAATTTTCTTTACATCCATTTATTTTAATTCAAGATTCAAACTCACTATTATAGCCAAAATTAGATGAATTGAACCAACCTCATAATAGGTAAAAATGTCTTGTTATATCAATTCCCTCTTATTGTATATATCCTTTAGCCATAACATGTATTTTGTATCTTTTGATACTTCTATCAATTTTGTTTTATTTTAAAAACTTATTTGTTCCTAATAGCTTTGCGCCCATTGGAGAGTTCATCCAAGTCATACTTAATTAAGCTTAAAGAAGTCCTTTTTTTTCATTGGTTTCGTCCATTTTTCTTTAGTAAGACTAATACGAGCCTTATATACATTCTTTACCTCATCCTCTACTTATAGGATAAACATGTGAATTTCCCCTTTTATTTCAAATGAAATCAAGGAATTATTCCATATTTTTTTGACAAATTAAAAAAATCTCATTGATGAATGGTATATTACATCGGGTGAACTACTAAAGAACCACTTGCTCCCATTACACAGCTATAACAAACAACGACATGCTCCCATTACACTGTTATAACAAACGACAACGCATTACATAACTCACAAACCACAAAAGCAAAACGATCTCTTTCTTTACGAAAACTTCCAGACATTACCCGATTAGGGTTGGCGATGGCTAAGCGACGAGGGCGAGGAGCTCTGTCGATGAAGAAACTGTCGACGTAGGGCACTCCCCTCTCTTGCCGACTTGCGACAGGAAACTTGATAGGTACTAGTCCTTAGATCATCGATTAGGGTTATAAACTTTTCAGAATATAACTCTTTTTCTTCAAATTTCAGAGGGGATACAGATCTCATTGAGGCTTTAGCGAATGGTGAACCCAGCTTGTAAACACCATCTAGGTAGGATTTCCCCTATTTTCTTGCCCTTCTCTACTCCTGCTAACTCTCTCATCAGAGAGTTGATAAACTGACTTCTTGTCAAATCTGTGATGTCATGTGGGGAAGAGGCTAGCTGGGTTGTAATACTTCCATAGAAGAAATCAGGAAAGCTTAGATTAGATATCCAATAGAATATCTGTAATACTTCCATAGAAGAAATCAGGAAAGCTTAGATTAGAGATATTTGCCCAAACTTCCTTTGAGAACATATAGTCAAAGAATAAATGATCTCTAGATTCATACTCCTGCTTGCATAGTGTACAGGTCTTAGGAATGGTTAGGAAATTCAACCTATCCAGAGTGCTTAGTCTGTTCAGCATAATGAGCCAAAGCAGGAAACTCATATTAGGTCTAAGAACCTTGTTCCATATCAACTTATCCCATCCGACAAGATCAACAAACCTCTCCCTCATTCTTATTACATCTTTTGTAGTGATTTCTGAAATAGGAATTCCTTTCCACAAGTAGATATCCCTCTCCCCCTGACTTCTAAATTGAGGCAGGGATAACAATCTTACCTCAGTTGGGTGGAGGGTCCAATTCCCATTACTAATAATTGCTTGAAGCTTTGAATCCTTAGGAAATTGAATTAGTAGAGACCTGGCCAAGTGATTATGAATTAGTGCTCTATTCCTTGTCCAATTGTCATACCATAAAGAAATTCCATCTCCTGTCCCAATCCGACATTGAATATGTTGAAAAATACCCTCTCTCAATCTGAGCAGTTGGTTAAAAAACCAAGTGTAGCTATTTTTGGGTTAAGGGCCACAAACTTCCTCCTTTTATTATATAAGAATGGATCCAAATAGTCCATATGGTTTGCTTATCACTGAGAAGTTTCCAAATCCTCTTGGAAGTGAGAAGTTTGTTTTTGTTGAATAAAGAATCCAGACCTAACCCTCCTTCTTCTCTTGGTTTGCAGATTTTCTTCCAACTTTTGCTAATCCTCTTTCACCATTCCCTTTACCCCATAAGAATTGTTTCATCAACTTTTCAATTGTTTTGATTGGCCCTTGTGAAAGAAAAATATAGGAACACCAGTAGGAGTTCATGGATAAGATCACAGAATTCAGAAGTTAAATTTTCCCTCCGTAGGATAGGGCTCTATTTGCCTAAGCCCCCAATCTTTTCTGAATCTTATCAATCAAAGGAATGCATTCACAAAACCTTAGTCGCCTTGAAGAGATAGGGATTCACAAGTATAGTAAGGGAGGATCTTTTGCTTCCATTCCAGTAAGTTGAGACAGAATATTTGAGAGTTGAGAAGCACTTTTGGAGAGGATGAGAAAGCTCTTACTTTGATTCACACATAACCTCGACATCTCCTTAAAGAGATTGAGGGATTTTATCAACAAAGTGACTGAGTGGACATTAGCCCTGCTTAGGAGAATAAGATCACCTGCAAAACACAAACTAGTTAGTGAAATTTTCTTACATTTCGAGTGGAATCTGAATTTTGGATCCGAAGAGGTGTTGTGCTTTGGGATCTAAGTAAGAACCTCCATACAAATCAGAAATAGGTATGGGGATAGAGGATCCCCTTGCCTAAGCCCCTTCTTGCCTTTGATCATCTCCGTAGGGAATCCATTAATCAAAATCCCATAGGAAGCAGTAGAAATACATTCTTGAATCCATTGTATGAACTTTAGGGGAAAGTTCATTACCTCCAATGTTTGTAGAAGGAAACACCAACTAACACTATCAAAAGCTTTCTTTAAGTCAATTTTAATAGTGCAATTTAGGGGACTTATCTTCTGATTGTAACCTTTAAGAAGCTCCTGCACTATTAGGATATTGTCCCCTATATCTCTATTGGCCAGAAAAGCTCCTTCATTCTCACTGATGAGGAATTTAAGAACCTCCTTCGTCCTATTAGCCAAAATTTTTGCAATGATATTATAAAGGAAGTTTGTACATGAAATAGGCCCGTAGTCATTCCAAGTTTCAGGATTGGAATTTTTAGGGATCAAACATAGATAAGTCTTATTGATTTCCTTCAGTAATACCACTTTCAAGAAAAATTCCTGGATTGCTTCCTTAACTGTCCCCCCTAGACTAGACTATGCTTTCTGATAGAAAAATCCATTCAGACCATCTGGACCCAGAGCTTTAAAACCATTCATGCTAAAAACAACTTCTCAATCTCCTGATCAGAGACAGGTCTTAATAGCCGAGTACTTTCAGTCTCAGGAATTTTGGCAGTGATGTATTGTGCAAGATCATGATTATGCTGTAGTAAAGTGGCCTCTGTGCCTAGTAACTTTTTATAGAACCCTGTAGCCTCTTTAGCAAGTTCTTCTTGTCCATACACTTCCACTCCATCTTCAGTTTTAATAGAGGAAATACTATTAATATTCCTACGGGTTAATAAAGAATTGAAGAAAAGCTTTATGCATCTATCACCATCCTTCAACCAATTTACTCTAGCTCTTTGTTTGTATAAAGATCATTGATTATGCACCACCTCCAAGTACTTCTTAAGGGCTGCCTTTTCCTTTATAGCTAGATTTCCATCTGAGGGGTTTGCTGCTAGTGAATTCTGAATAGAGTTAAGCTTCTCCCTTACCATGTCAACCTCCTTAGTGAGGTTCTTGCCTCTCTTACTGTTAAGAATCTTCAATTCTTGTTTAATAGCCTTAAGCTTCTCAATGCATAAGTATTGCTTAGTCCTGTAACACCTATGCTCTAGCCTTTTTGATATTGCTTCTTGAAAACCATCTACACTTGCTAGGAAATTGTTGAATCTGAACGGGTGGAACATTCTGGAAGTAGTGAACAAGAGATCAATTCTTATAGGAGTGTGATCAGAGATACCAAGATTAAGGAATTTCCCAGTGCTTCTAGGGTAGGTAGAGAACCATTCCTCATTAACCAAAGCCCTATCTAGTTTTTTCCTAATGTGCCAAATAGAACTTTGCTTATTAAACTAAGTAAACAGGTCTCCTTCCATTTTCAGGTCTATCAATTCCACCTCTTGCATACATTCATACAAATCAGGCGAGTAGTTGAGCAAGTTACAATTACCTTCTGCCTCTGTCCTGAAAGCAGTGGTGTTAAAGTCACCACACACCACCCAAGGGAGAGAAACCAACACCTTAATCCGTCTAAGGTCATTCCATAGATCATATCTTTGGAAAACTGTGTTGAAACCATAGACAAAGGTAGCTAGAATTTGAGAATTTTCCATTTTGAAATAGATCATAGTGTGAATATGCTGCTGTCCAAAATCCAAAGCATCCTCTTCCAAAAATTCAGCATCAAAAGCAATGGTAATCCTACCATAGACATGACATTGGTGATTAGTAATGAACTGCCAATTGCTTCCAAGACATGCCAATTTATTCAAATTTGCTTCTCTAATTTTAGTTTCCAACATACAAAAAACTTTAGGCTTTTCCTTTAGGACAAAGTCCCTTAAAGCATTGAGCTTAGAGGGACTATTTATTTCACGAACATTCCATACTAACAAGGTCATAGGCAAGTAGTTTTTCCTTTGGAGCTTTTCCTATTGCTCCTTACACTTTTCCTAGACATGGTTTGCTCTTTTTTTTCCTCTAGGTTACTACCATTCAACTGATCTGCCCTTTGATGACTTTGTTCAGCTAGCTCACTAGTGGCAGCACCCTCATTTGGATTGGGATCATTAGTGTTTTCCTTGAACATTTTTCTAATTTCTTATAAATTACTTAAATAGTTATTTATGTTTGTTTATTG
>JANVCL010025390.1:0-10290 GCA_026546855.1 Erythroxylum incrassatum
TTCATAAATCATAGCTAAACTACGGATTAAGCTACTCCCCTTTGAAGCTCGGTAAACTCCAGTCGTCACTACATCTTTGAGAGGAAGGAAATCACTAGCCATGCATAGCAACTGGAAACCTCACAACCAGGAATGAATCCACGCTACCCATGGTGGAAGTCGGTAATGAAATGAAGAGATAAAAAATATATGAAGATTATCCCCAGGGAACCCCGAAGGGAACCCTGAGTGGTGAGGTGTCAGATGCCTCTCTCTACGTAGTCTCCCTCTATCGAATGATGTTGTCTACATGTGTTGTCTGTTCGATGAATGATAGATCCCCGTAATCTAATTTGGCAAGGTTTATATAGGGTAGATCCGGGTTGGGCTGAAATAGTGAGAGGATTTCCCATTTAAGGTCCGGGCGCCCGTCTGCTCGCCGCGACGTGCTGTTATCCATCGATGCACTTCTTGATGCATCGCGACGTGATAAATTATGTTTTGTCACGACATCACTGCGGCAAGGTGATTAGTTCACGTAGCGACATGACTTCTTGATGTGCCGCGACGTCCGTGGAGGAGCTCACATCCTGTTAACTTTTTGATCCCCTTTTTGACTCCTTTGTCCCCTACAGTATAAAAAAACAATTTGCAGTATCAATTGTCCTTAGAAAATTATCATGCAATTAATGTCAATTTGTAACAATTTTTACTAACAAATTGCATAAAATGCAAACTCACAGTAAGGAACTAATTTAAGCACAAAATCAAGCATTAAGAGTCAAAGTATGTTAAAAACTATGAAAGTGTAGCCAATTTATATGATAAACTTGGGCTCAATCACTTCTTCAACCTCAAACTCCACTGATATTGTTCCCACCGAGACTGTTCCCTCCACCACCACCTCTGGTGAACTGGTTGCCATCAATGTCACCTCTTTCATTTCCATTAAACTCAACCTCAACAACTACATAGCCTGGGCCAAACAGATGGAATCTCTTCTTATTAGTTATGGCCTTCAAGGCTATATCACTGGTTCCCTTCCCCACTTTTCCCACCTGCGTTGTTGATGGCAAAGAAACTGAAAACCTCTTACATTCATTGGTTCCGACAAGATTAGCTCCTCTTGTTGCCTTTATTAGGCTCCTACGACACTGATGCTCGATCCATCATCTCGCAAGACACCTCCTCCCATGAAGCTTGGACCCAGCTTCGCACTGCTTTTGCCAACTGTTCTCGATCTCGGGTCCTCCATCTGAAGGAGAAACTCTCCTTTATGTCTAAAAGGACTGCCTCTATTTCGGAGTACCTTCGATCGATTAAAGTTCTTGATGATGAAATCTCACTCATTGGCTATCCTCTCGATGATGTAGTGTAACATCCCGTCCCTATATTAAGGGTTAGGACCTGAAATTTTAGTCTATGGGAGCTCAAAGAGTGATGAAGGAAATGTATTTTCTTGCTTATGCATCATGTTACCATATATGCACATAAATACGTAATGTTTTTCGTATAAAAAGTGGTACATACATTCATTGACAACTTCTGGGTATATGTAATATCCCGTTCCCATACTAAGGGTTGGAACCCTAAAATTTAGTATAAGTGAGCTCAAGAGCATAATATGTCGATAGAATGCGTGTGGAGAACTTGGAAGAGGCTTTGGAAGAGGGTTTGTGTGACTCATGTCCGTTTAACGGACCTTATCGGGAAAATTGGTATTCTTTGGCCGATTGATGTCCGTTAAACGGACATGTGTGTCCGTTAAACGGACATTCACAGGACAAGTTTGGGACATCTTAATTATTGACCATTTTGTTGTTATGCATGTGAATTGGTTTATTGCACATTCAAATTCATGGTCATGCATTCAATTGACATTTTTTTGGGGTATAAACAATTGTTCTAATGTGGATATGATACGAAATTATGATTTTATGCAAATATTGGTCACTTGAATATGATGTAAATTATGGTTTATTTCTTGAAAATCGAGTGGGAATGATTAAATAGTGAATTAGAATTTTTAGAGACAATTTGGGAATTTTCTGAAATTTAGGGTATTTTTGGAGCTGAAAAAATGCCAAATGGCAGATTAATTGGTGAATAATAGTAGAATTCAGAATCAAAAGACAATGGGAATTTTTATTTATGACTATGGGATTTAATGACAACTATCATTGAAAATTGGGAGTCAATTGGATTTGAAATTGGAGACAATATGGACTAGTTATTAAAGAGGACATTTGGAGCCATGAGGAGGTGACATGTGGCAAGTGATAAGCGTCACTTGCCTAGCCACACACCTCACCCACGGTATTGACTCATTTGCAAGACCATTTGATGGTATTTCCAACTTCATTTTTGTGCTTCATCTTCTCCTCTTTCATTTTTCTTCTCTCATCCACGACACCTCTCTCTCCCTCATCAAGGTTTCATCTTGTTCTCTCTTCTTGATTGCTACTTCATTTTCCTTGCCTTTTTCCATCTTGCAACTTAAAGACCTAGTCTATTCCTCCATGAAAGTTGATGATCATGGAGATGGGAGAGCTAGGGTTTCATGGTGTTTGAAGATCTTGAAGCCAACACAAGTATGTAGCATATTGTTCTTGATGATTTGTTGAATAGATGTATTTGATGATGGGTTAATTGATCTTAAAGTGATGCATAATTATATAATGGCAAGTGGTTGATAGAATGAGAAATGAATTGTCTTACTTGAACATATATGATGATTGATGATCTTAAGATGTTATTGTGATGATTTAGTGAGTTAAAGATTGTCAAAATGATGTAGAAATGATATAGAAAATTTCATTGCTAAATGGAGTTTCATGTTCTGTTTTGTGATGGAGAAAAACGTGGATGTTTGGTTGGTTTAGGAATGGATTGAATTGGCTATGGAAGTATAAGAAAAGGGTAAGTTTAGTGTCTTGAATAAGGGAAGAATTGGGAGGGAAGGTTAGAGACAAATAATGTTTAAGTGGCTGGAATGTGTTAGTTGAACATTTGCCACTGGAGTTGCCTTACTAATGTAGTCTTAATGTATTGTGTAGTGATCCAATTGGGATGGTTTTTGAATTGGGTTAAATTAGAGTTATAAGGCTACATTTTACATGAGACATGGAATGCAAATTCTATCCTTAAGAATGTTTAATGGTGACTTGAATTGAGTATGTAGTGTTGAAAGTTGATGATGAATGCATATGTATGTGTATGTTTTGGTCCTTAGTGTTTATTTCAATAATGGGCCATGATTTGGTTATGGATGATTTTAGTTATAAAGGAAGTTAGAATGATGGATAATTGATGGTATTGAACTAGAAATGAGTGACTAGGCATAAGAAATTGACTGTTATAAGTGAAGAGTTAGAAATCTGAAATTTCTAAACTTTCAATTAAACATACTTTAGTGCAAGAGGCATAACTCTTTGTGTAGAACTCGGATGGAGAAGATCCAAGAACAATTTTAAAGGGAATTTTGATATCTACAACTTCTATTTCAGGAAAAATTTTGAGATTTTGACGTTTCGAGGGTCGAATTTTCAAAGTAATCTAAGTGACCCGTAAAGGTTCGTTTAACGAACATGCATGTCCATTTAACGGTTGTTCACAGATCAAATGATTCCATTTAAGCCTCAAATGGATTCTAAAGTGAACCTAGGATGATCCTTGGTCTATGGGACTAATATATGAATGGTTTGAAGTGAAATTAAAGGTTGAAACATAGGGAACAATTGGATGGAATCAAAGTGTCAAATGCATGAGTAGAATGGAAATGATAATGTTTATATGATTGAAAGGATATTTAAGGAAGTCAAGTAATATGTGTTGGCTGACTAATTATGAAAGAGAATGAGATCATATGGGGCTAGGAAAGAAATGACGGGAAATTGAGTTATCATATAAAGTGATCAAGTATCCTTGAGATGTAAGATTATGGGTAAGCCAAAGGGTAAAGTTTGAATGATATAGAGTGATCATATAAAGTTGAATTATAAGTCTAAGGTCCATGGGACAAAATGAATTATGAATTGAGAATGGGCATAAGGTGTGAATGAAGAGCTTATACCCGAGAATTATGATTGAGCATGCATTAGACATTACACTTATATACATGTGTCAAAATTGCATGACTATGGGATTGTGCTTATATTAATGTGTGTGCAAACTGTGTTTTGCAAATGGTTGATACAGGATAGAACGTCCGCATCCAGACGCTTCCGGATCATGAAAGCAAATGCTAATCTGGAGCGTACTATGAGTAGACCTAGATAGTCTCCTTTTATTGATTGTTTTTGTTTGAATTTTGGCATTGCTGAATTATGGATCGATACTATGAATGTATTTGCTTATGATGGGTTCCGGATTACGGTCCGATGATTGTGTTAGTGGATTTGAATATTGTAATGCTACTTGAATGTGAATTGGATGGAATAAGTGCACATATTGAATGATAAATGTGTTAAATGTGAAATAGCACTTGAAATTGCACTGATATGATGCATGCCAGACTATGATCCAATATTATGGGAATGTACATAATATGATTGTTAAATTGTTCTGAATGCTCATTTGCTTATAAGTGAAAATGTGATTTCTCAACTGTATTGTTGAATTCCGGATTAAGGTCCGATGACGTGGGAAAATGATTAGGTGATGGTTATGCAAATGTGAGTGATGCATTTCATATCATGAATGCCTAAAATATAATGACAGTTGTGACCAGGGTAGCCAACGATCATAGCTTAAAGCTCAATGAGTGAAAAAGAGCCTCGAGCTTGAAGGGACGTAGTGCATACCCCGCGGACTCTCCTAACCTTAAGACGCATTTAACGCTTAATGAGCTCTATATGGGATAGTATTCAGTGAGCCCGATATCTAATAGATACGGGACAGTTTAGGCACTCGATCCCAACAAAGTAATAAACGAAAATTGGGTCTCATGTGCATGTGCATAATATAATTGATCTAACGGTATTAAATGTTAAATATGGTATTGAATGTGACATATGGCTTTGACTGTGAAATGTGGCATTGAATGTAAAATGTGATAGTAAATGCGTGATGCGACATTGAATGTGTAATGTGATATTGAACGAGAAATGTGTCATTGAATGTGAATGTGTTATGTGAATGGGAGTGACTGGGTGAACCATCGATGATGGTCACTCGCTGAGTTCGTAGAACTCACCTAAAATTTTCATCTATTTTTCAGGATTCAGAAAATACCCCATTATATAACGGGAGTAGACTTACTGCTCGCAGGGGACAGTTAGAGGTTGGGATCAGTTTGCGTCTGTATTAGGATTATCTTTTCAGTGTATTCCGCAATTTCTGTATAGTATGTAATTGAATAATTCAGTCTGTATTAAATGATGAAGAATGGGAATTGTTGTAAATGGGACTGATTAAAATGCAAATATTTCTGTTAATATCAAATTGTGCTAATTGGAAATGAGTGTAGTGTATCGTGTCTGAAATGGGCCCAAACGGCCCAAAGTGGATTGACGTGTAGGCCCTAATTAACCATTGAATCTGTATTGATTGCAAGGTGTTTGAAAACGATCTTCAATTGACTTGTAATTTTTATTTGGCCCACATTGGGAATGGATTTCTCGATATGCTTATTTGGTTTCAAAAAAAAATTTTACTGGTTTGTGATTGATTGAGTGCTCTAGCATGCCACTTTCGCAGGCACAGACTTGGATATCACCATCGTTGTCGAGTTCGGCTCTTGCGGGAGTGGGATGCTACATATTTGGTATCAGAGCCCAGAAGTACTATCTGATATGGGCGTTTTCTGAAATGTGTGTCGAGTCATATGCATTAAGTCATGTCATAGCAGACAGCAGTAACTGATCCTCAGTTGATTGAGCATATGGGTCTCACGCATGGGTATGTGTTAATAATAATGAAAAAAATGATGAAATTGATATGTCATAATGTGAGAAAAGGGAGGTTATGGATAGATATATTGAAATGAGAAATTGTGCATGTTTAGAGATGAAGTGACAGACAAAGATTTAGCATAATTGTATTAGTGAATGTATTAAGGATTATGACATTACTGGGATAATTTGAGATGTGTTTGAAGTGTTTATCAACTTGATATAATGAATGTGTGAGTATAAAGTGGTTGGTACTTAAAATTAAAGTATGTTATGGAAGAATGAAAGGTAGCGAGTTTGATGAATGAAAAAATGTGAGAATTGGGAATTTAATGGAAATTATAGTGATTTTGAGTCGTTAGGAAGTGGTTTAATATTGGAAGAGGTGAATTTGAGAATAGATTGAAAAAAAATAAGTGTAGGAAGCTTGGAAAAAGGCTTAAAAGGAAAGAGGTTGGGGGTAGCAGATGTCCGTTAAACAGACATGGAGGTCCGTTTAACGGACTTTATCGGGTGAAAATACCCCCCAGATTGATGTGTGTCCGTTTAGTGAACATGGAGATCTGTTTAACGGACTTTCTCGGGAGCAATGGGGCAGTTTGGTCAAATCATGTCCGTTTAACGGACATGGATGAACGTTTAACGGACATGCACGGGACAGTTTTGGGAAATTATGATTTTGACCAGTTTCAAGGCAGGATCTCGCTTAGACATGTATTTGTTGTTGTGTATTGAGTGAGGGAATAGCAAGATGTCAAATGTACAAACAAAGTTGAATGAAAATGAAATTTTTATGATCTAGAAAGGATGAGATTTGGGCTTGGAATGGTTGACGGACTATTTTAAATTGAGTTTAGTGAAAGAACATGATTATGCACCTATGATTCTATAATGCTTGTGAACTTACGTCGGTATGATGAAAGAAATAATGGAAATTGGCAGATGAGACGATGATTAAGGGTAAATGAAAAAGTTGTTAAGGTTAAGTTGATTTTCTTGGGTGAGTGTACAATCTGGTCATGGGATTACCATGACAAGTGATAATATTAAGCATATGGGTATTATGATTGTGAGATGATAATGATCAATTGAAAATCAATCGAGGTTGATAAAGATGGCATAATCCCCACAATCGAGAGCAGGTGCAAAAAGGGAAATGTTATCTGGAATCAAATGAGATCAAGGTAACCTTAGCCTAAGCTATCAATTGGTGATTTGTTCTCAATGTGTCTCAAAATTTGATGAAATGATTTTGATGGTAAACACCAAGGGATTAAAATAAAGAATTTGAGTAAAGCTTCTATGAGTGAATAATACTTCTATGGGCATGATTAAAAGGGATGTACTGGTCATATGAGATATGACATAATTTGATCTTAATGAGATTTTATGAATAGTTGATATTGATTTTTCTTATGGTTATCATGAAACAGTAAAGACAGTGGATTGAGTAGAATTTTATGAGTGGTATCAAAGAAAGCAGCAGGAAATCTTCTTTTAAAGACGAATTTTCCTAAATCGGATTAAATTGATCAGATGATTTGATTTTAGATTAAGCAATGAAGGAACAAATTAGAAAGGAATATAAAGTGAATTAAAGTCATTATTAGAGTCCTAATTCTTGCGGAGACTCAATTGTAAGGGGTAAAATATGCTACTGAGAAAGTAGGCATTGTATTTGATGTAAAATATCTGACTGTATAATTGGATTGTTGAATTTTTGAGGAGACATAAATTGCTAATATAGATCCACGTATTATTCTGTGTAAATATGTTTAGCAAAGACAAATTTGGCATGATGAATGTGTTACCAACTCAAAATTGAAGTATAGGTAGGAATGAACAGACGTTAACGTGAAATCTGAGGAAATAGAATGAATTGAGAAAATAATTGGAGATGAAAAAGTCAATTGAAAAAAAAGGCGACAATATCATTAGATACTATTGCCATATTGAGGAATGAGAGTCTTAAAGAATTAAAGAAACAAATTATGGGCACAAGAAAATGTGGGTGATATAATAATGCCCCGACAGTATTATGGTAATGATCGAAGCAATTATTGTTATGGATGGTATTTTGAGTGTATGTGAGAGTCAAGAGAACCATTTGACTATTTGAGGAAATCTCACATATCAAGAGGGTACAAACAGCTATCTGCTAAGTTTCATCAAAGTGAATCCTAGCTTGAAAAAAAAATGTTTGAGGAAAAATATGTAAACGCATGGCGGGTGATTGTAAAGAGACTTATGAGGAAGTATATTATCAGTGTTAATTTACTATTGGGATTTGGAAATATCGCTGTATATAAAATGACGTTCCCATTAGAGATTAAGATGCAAAGTGTTGTATCTTCATAAAGTGATTTTTGGATATCTCAAGACAAATAAAGCCTCATCCTGTGCTTCACTAGTAAATGCATTGAGAGTCTGGATAGTGAACATGACGTAATTGTTGGGTTTGGAAGAATCGAAAATGAGACTGAAACAATGAACAGGGTTACTGAAAAACATGGTTTAAGCAAACGAGTATTGTTTCTGTAAAGCTAGCGCTATGAATTGATGCAGTGAATAGAAATTTCAATAATGGTGTAGCACAAGTGTTGATCTTAAGGTCACCAATTCAGGTGCAATAAAAAGCATAAAATGATGAGTTAAACTTTGGGCAGACCAAAGGATTATGAACCGTTAAATGTTAGATCAGCTTCATAGGAAAAAAAAGCCCAAGTTGAGGATTTAGAATGTGTACATTGCTCACTGAGCAATTGAAAATGAATCTGAATTTGAGTTTGATTGGAAATTGATACCATGTGAGTGAAATAAGATGGGTGTGTACTCAATAAATATGATTGAGCAGAGAGACTATTGGATAAAGCAAGTACCAACCTAGGCTAGACATCCTAGCAAGAATGTAAACTGCTAAAGATGTAGAAACAAGTGACTGAATGTTTATCTTACCAACAGTCTTAATTGTTGAGGATATGCTTAAGGCTTATACTTTGGAGCTCATAGAAACATGGGGTTAACGTATAGCCTAAATGTTTGTAATGCTAGCAATCGTGACATCATTAGAATTCGGTTTGAGGCGTAAAACGAAAAAAGAGTCGTTCGCCCTGACATTGAATGAAAGAGGACCTAAAAATGAGTAAAGGCCAAAGATGCGGTTAATGAGTTAAATGAATCTGTAATAGGGGTTAAATGAAAGAAATGGATGGATCAATATTGAGGTTATAAAAACATTTGAGCATATTACATAGATTATGTGTAGGAATGTATCAGTTAAAAATATTGTGATTTCTAAAGAAATGGGAAAAAGGATTGATTGATTTCGTTAATAGTAGTTCATTATGTGAATGGTATAGTTAAATGAGAAATCAGAGAAGTAATTGAGAAACCAATTCCCTTACCTTCCTGATCAATTGGATATAAATTTCGACGACAAAATTTCTTAAGGAGGGGAGAATTGTAATATACCATTCCCATACTAAGGGTTGGAACCCTAAAATTTAGTATAAGTGAGCTCAATAGCATAATATATTGATAGAATGGGTGTGGAGAACTTGGAAGAGGCTTTGTAAGAGGGTTTGTGTGACTCATGTCCGTTAAACGGACATGAACGGACCTTCTCGGGAAAATTGGTACTCTTTGGCTGATTGATGTCCGTTAAATAGACATGTGTGTCCGTTAAACGGACATTCACGGGACAAGTTTGGGACATCTTGATTTTTGACCAATTTGTTGTTATGCATGTGAATTGGTTTATTGCACATTCAAATTCACGGTCATGCATTCAATTGACATTTTTTTCGGGTATAAATAATTGTTCTAATGTGGATATGATACGAAATAATGGTTTTATGCGAATATTGGTCACTTTAATATGATGTAAATTATGGTTTTATGTCTTGAAAATCGAGTGGGAATGATCAAATAGTGAATTAGAATTTTTGGAGAAAATTTGGAAATTTTCTGAATTTTAGGGTATTTTTGGACCCTGAAAAATACCAAATGGCAGATCAATTGGTGAATAATAGTAGAATTTAGAGTCAAATGACAATGGGAATTTTTATTTATGACTATGGGATTTAATGACAAGTGTCATTGAAAATTGGGAGTCAATTGGATTAGAAATTGGAGACAATATGGACTAGTTATTAAAGAGGACATTTGGAACCATGAGGAGGTGACATGTGGCAAGTGACAAGTGTCACTTGCCTAGCCACACACCTCACCCACGGTATTGACTCATTTGCAAGACCATTTGATGGTCTTTCCAACTTCATTTTCGTGCTTCATCTTCTCCTCCTTCATTTTTCTTCTCTCATCCACAACACCTCTCTCTCCCGCATCAAGGTTTCATCTTGTTCTCTCTTCTTGATTGCTACTTCATTTTCCTTGCCTTTTTCCATCTTGCAACTTAAAG
>JANVCL010025436.1:0-10286 GCA_026546855.1 Erythroxylum incrassatum
CTCAATTTTTCAACCCAAATATTCTCCCAAATTTCAATGACTCAAATCAATAATTCCTAAAATCATGTATCTAATTTTCAGTGCCATTGGATAGTAATTTTTACTACCGGTAAATAATAATTCTGCCACTTGGCATTTTTCCTAGTCCAAAAATTTACCCGAAAATTTCAGAAAAACTCTTCAAAAATTCAAAACTCACAAAGATCCACTCCAATCAATTTTTCAAACACAAAAATCACATTTTTCACAATAAGCACATTTATGAGCAAATATACCGAAAATGTCATTAATGCATGTACAGGCATTTATATGTGCAAAATGTCACTATTTACGTATATGTGTATGCATGAACATACCAAAACAATTTTAATCACTCCTAACCCGTTCCAAAAGACTATTCTACCCTTCCCATTGCTAATGGGATGTTACAACTCTCCCCTCCTAACAAGAATTTCGTCCTCGAAATTCTTACCTGTTTGGTCGAACAGGTGAGGATATTGTCTCCTCATATGCTCCTCTGTCTTCCAAGTTGCTTCCTCAGTTGAGTGGTTCCTCATATGCTCCTCTGTCTCCCAAGTTGCTACAAATTTTTGTGGAGAGATAAAACAATGTGTTAGGAATTTATTACTTTAAGAATCAAGTCATTTGGATATTTACAGAAGAAGTTATGGTCAAAAGAAGAAAGACTGTTAAGTAAAAAAAAAGAAATCTTAAAAGCATGATCGTGCTTACACATGATGGTGCAAATTTCACTTCATTTCGCTATACTCAAAAGTCACCGTCGTGCTTATGCACGACAGTGCATTTCCACCTAAAATCCAAAAGTCACCATCGTGCATTCTTCTTCTTCTTCACCAAATTTCTAGTTCAAACCTCCATAACTTTTGATCCTGAGCTCCATAAATTACAAACTTTATATCACTGGAAAGCTAAAAAAAAGGTCTACAACTTTTATGAAGACAATTCTGTCAAAATCTGCATAGATCAATGCAGTAAATTCATGGAATTTCAAATCAAAATTTAACTCTTTTAACTATTCATTCTCAGTAAACTTCTCAGGTGACTTCTGTTACAGATTCAACATTTCCATTTTCATTCCTAGACTTCATACTCCGTTTCCCTTCAACTCAATACAAAGAAAACTCTTAAAAGGTATTTGATGAAAAACTCTGTGTATTGGGAGGAAATTTAAACAAGATGGCTACAAAAAAGGTAACTAAAAATAACACTTGGCCTTTTTAATATTAAGAACAAATTTCTATTCTGATTTCTACAGATAAGGGGAATAAATAATCAAAGCTTGAAAATGTATCAAAATAACTTCTATAATTATTTGATCAGATCAAAATAAATAAATTATAATTCAAAGAGAAAATTGATTATATAAAAATTGCAATTAACACAAAACAGAGGAAAATTGTAAAAATGAATTAAAATGTAAATGTTTTTTCAAAATTTAAAAATAAATACTTTTTTTAACCGTCAGTATAGGTTTCAGGTTATAAAAAGTGTAAATTAAAACAGTTCATCTCTTTTCTTTGCGCCCCTCTTTGTCTACTATGCTCTCGCTTAACTATCCTTTCACAAATATCGCGG
The DNA here is from genome assembly GCA_026546855.1 of Erythroxylum incrassatum. Taxonomy (NCBI): domain Eukaryota; kingdom Viridiplantae; phylum Streptophyta; class Magnoliopsida; order Malpighiales; family Erythroxylaceae; genus Erythroxylum; species Erythroxylum incrassatum. Next base: position 1,597 of record JANVCL010025436.1, read on the forward strand.
ATTTTTTTCAAAGTTTGCACGAAATCTTGTAAGTTAGCTAAAATTTATCATTATAAGCTTGGCATTTGTGAGCATTCCAATCGTCATTGTTTTATTTCTCTTCTATTCCTTTAATTTTCGTAAATTCCTATTTTTTAGGGTTCTAAAATTGGTCCTATTTCTTTGGCTATTTTTTGCAGGTTTTTCTAGTGTTATGCCTCCGAGATTGAACAAAAGTATTGAAGAAATTGAAGCTGAGATGAGAATTGAAATGGGTGTAGACATGGCAGCTGATTACAATACTTCTTTTCCTATTTATTCGACGAAAGAAGGGTCGAGGTATTTGTCTCTTAAAAAAAACGTTTATCACTCCACGATATTTCGATTTCAACCTCTTAGAAAGATAGTTTTAAAAGATAAAGTGATAGCATTCTCTAATAGAGGCGGTTGGGGATAATTTGTACAGATGGATTATCCCATTTCTCTTGTACTCACATTAGAATTCTACACATCATTGAAATTTCAATTGAACAACCCTAAGAAATTTTGGTTCAGATTATGAGGTGAGCTTTATAGATTAAATGAGAGCTTGTTACGGGAGGTTTTCCAGTTTCCTAGGACAAAGGTAGAAAGCTGCCATCAAGACTTCTCACCTACAACTTATTGAAAGTTTTTGACTGATTTGCCTGAGTTCGATCCTCATAATGCATCTAATTCTTACATTTTTTTCGCTGATCGGTTACTGCTCCATAAATTCATGTGTTATGTTGTCTTTGGAAAAAGTCAAAGCAACAAATGCTCAACTAAGGAACTGTCACTATTATATTGCATAGATGAAAGGCACATACCTAACATGTTCGTTCATTTTTCCAAATCTCTGATTCAATCTGTGACAAAGGAAGGAGCACAGATAGGAATGGGCTATTTGGCTACTGCTCTTGCCAAGCATTTTCAGGTTGATGTTGGTGGACTAACCTTTATGAAGCGTGAGTTTTTTGATGTGCCTATTTAAGACGCGCAAAAATATTGCTACATGATAAGGTGCAGCTTAAAGATCATTAGACACGTGCTGCTTATAAGCTCAAGTTCTCAACCGACACTTCCACTTCTGCACCTCCCATCGTGTCGTACGTATCAAGTGAAGACGAAGGTACAACGGAGAATTGGGAATCAGTGTACACATTGTTAACTAACACTTCTGATAACATACAAAAACAACTTAATGCGATGAATGAACAAATGCAATCGATAGCCCGTCAACAATGAAACTTGGAAAAGAAAATTCATAAGGCTTGGGAGATGCAAGGACTTCACGTCCCATCTCCACCTCCATCTTCTTCGTCAATGTAAAAAAAAATTCCTCATTTGTTGTTTTTGCTTCATGCATTTCCTTCTTTGATATTTCTAAATTTTTTGTCATTATGCATCAGTATTAATTTTGTGGTGTCTTAGTTGGTTTCAATAGTTATGGTGTTTGTTTGTACTATATTATGTTGTATATTAAGTTAGGAGTTGTTGCCTTCAAACTGTATTATAGTAGAAATAGGATTGAGCGATATACTTAAAGATTGAATTAGGCAACTCTTTTGGAGGACTGGGAGTGACCTTTTGGAAAAAGATATATTTTGTTATATAAATTAAGATCACGAGCAGCTCAAAACTTTGTGCGAGTTTTTCTTGGATTATTTATGGAAGTCTAGCTGTTATAGATTAAATTATAAATGTTTTCCTTTAATAAAAATTCAAAATATTTTAACGCTGCGATTATACATGAATCTTTACTAAGAAAACTAACATTAAATTGAAGATTTTTTATACAATTATATAATTATTTTAACACCATGATTATATAGCAATCTTTACTAAGAGATATTTATATAAAATGTAAATTTTATTTATATTATTATATATATAATTAAAAACAACATTGAATTATTTTAACGTGGTGATTATACAACAATCTTAAGTAAAAAGCATTTATACTAAATGTCATATGTTTTTATATCATTATATATATAACAAAAATCGGTCAATAAAACTTCGAATTATTTTAACACTGCCACTATACAGAACGGGAAGCAATCATATAAAATTTTGAAGCTTTGATTTTTTACTCCTGTTATCTACAAAAATCGGATTAAAATTTTGTTCTTAGTAGTAAAATTTTAAACTTTTTTAACTCAATCTCTCTAAATTTATTCCAAATGGCTATGATTTTTGGTGGAGAGGTTGAGCAATGTCTTACGAGTCCAATGGCCTAAACTCATGTCATTTGGAGATCGGACGAAGAAGGTATTGCAAAAAATCCCTCGGATGTTCATCACCTAACAACCCTGAAAATTGCGATCGTGCACTTAACCTGCAAAGTCGCTATCGTGCATGCGGGATTTGAAAGTTGCCATCGTGCAAATACACGATAGCGATTTTCAGGCTTATTAGTTATGTAACTCTTATTCTACTAATTAATATATATTTAAACAGTGCCAATTTATATTAACTATTTATTATTGTTCCGTTTTTAGACTACATATGTATATATAACACTATTATATTTATTATTTATAATTTATTGATTATATTACCATAACTGTTAATTATGAAAATATAAAAAATGCTTTACTATGTTAAAATTAGTTAGTTAACAATGGTTTATGTATATTTAAATAATAAAATAAAAATTTGCCACTCTACGCTCATCCAAATTAATCAAGCATATGAAATTAGTTTTTTTTTCATTTTTTCCAAATAAAAATCTTTATTCTAAATGTTTTAATGAGTTTTATATATATATATATAATAAGAAAAAATATATTTACAATCTACTCTCGTTTAAATAATTAATCGCTTAATTCTGATTTAATTCGTTAATTAATTATATATAAATTACACTTCATAAAAAAAAGCTAAGTTAACTGACCCCGTAACTCTAACCTTAATTTAATAATAACGTTTTATTTTATTGACATTTATTAATGACTTACTTATATTTTAATTAATCAATATATTAATCATATTTAACTTATTTATTTAATTTCATATCAATTGTTTTTAGACGCATCTATGATCATTTCAGTTATTATTAGAGTATAATAATTAATCACAATTGTTTGTATATTTTTAGCTATTTAATCAATGAATGTTTATTTCACTTAATATTAATTATTATGACCTTATATTATTTTGACCCTGAACAATTTCGGATTCTTTCTTATATCATTATTTTAGATGCAGAAAAAACAATTTTTTTCCTGATATTAATAGTTCATTCTTAATCAATCAATCCTGCCGTATAGCCGTCTGGTAATTAAAAGAAGCTACATCATGATTATTTATTTTCAGAAACAATTCATTAGTGTCTGTATCTTTTTACTCTTTAAATTCACTTCTGTAACCTAACACTCACATCATATTACACCTAACAAATCAAACAACTACTTCGTGCAAACTTAACTTCTCTTATCTACTTTCTCCTTTCACTTTTCTTCTTGAACCTAAACAGATCATTTTTCCTGTTCCAAAAAAAAAGAACAAAAGTAACATTTCCTATTTCGGCAAATTAAAGAAGAAGTCGTTGATATTAGTAAGTTATTCTTTTATTTGTTATTTTTTCCATTTTAAAAATATTTATAATTTTTATAACATGATATCTTATCTACTGTTTATTACATTTTTTCCAATTTTATTTGTTATCACCTAATTTACTCTTTACACCATTTAACCTTTGATTTTATGTTGATATCCTTAGATAAGAAATGTTGCATTCTTGTGATTATATTGTGTTACAGATTTATTCATGTGCGAGATTTTTAAAATGATGATATCTTCATTTTTTATTTATTATTATCGTGTTTTATAAATTCCAACAAATTTTGCATCGATTGATATTTTGAACTTTCAGTTGCACTTTTGAACCTGGACTTTTGAGGAAGATAAGTTAAGGATGCATTCTTACGAATGTTTCATCTATTAATTATAATTATTTGATAAAATAACTTTAGTTGATTATTATATAAATAACTTATTTATATATAACTCATTTATAAATAACTGGTAAATTTTTATTTATAAATAACTGATCAATTTTTATCACATTTATATTTTTGTATTGTTTTAACTAGATATTTTAAAAACAACTTATATTATCACGATAATACTGATGTTTAATATTATTGATTATCAATTATAGTCATTAAACTTGTTACTTTTTATTAATTATAGTTATTAAATTTGTTATTTTTAAATTGTTAATGATATATTATATTATTGTGTAATTTTTGAATGCAAAAAAAATTAATGTTCAGAATGTAAAGTACAGATGGATAAAATGGTGAAAAAAATCAGATATAAAAAATGTAACCAAAAAGTATCAAATTTAAGCATCATTAAATTACTACTTTTATAATTGATCAAATAATCTAGTTAGTTTTTATTTTTATAGATATCATTTCATTTTTACAATTAGACTTTTCGCTTTTTCTGATATTGTTTTCCTAATGGCATTTTACCCTCATTCTTTTTAGGTTTTCTTCTTATTGCCTGACTGGTTCTTGCACTATTAAGGTATGTTTAGTAATGTTACCAAATATATTATATAATATTCTGTTATACTTGCTCATCACATATTCCTTTTCATTGATATGATAATTAGTTTGTTGTTTATTTTTCCATATCTCATGACTCACATATACAATTTTAATTCATTAGTATACTTAGTTACATTGTATAACCATGAATTAACTTTTTTTATATCTTCTGATCCTTCATTTATCTTACGTTAGATTCAACCCATGTTATTTTACAAACGTTTCAAATTTTTTACTAATTCATTAAATACTTAGATAACCATATCTGTTACATACATAGTTTCTTACATTTTTGTTAAATTTATTGTTAACCTTATTTGTCAAATGTATGCTTGTTAGTTTTTCTTTTGTTGACTTATACAAATGTTAATACTTCATCATAAACTCTTTATTAAATCTATGTTTTGTTGTATGTATTGTCTTAAATTGTTTTGTTATATCCAACATTTATAAATGTAATGTATACTTTTTTATACATATCTTCTTTAATAATATTTATAATATATATTAGATTATATCAAATATGTGTACAATTATATATATATATATATTTCACAAATATTACTGCCACAAATATTTTGATATTTTGAACAATCATTATGGATTGGTACGTCAAAAGCATCAATGTTATCTCCATTATTCAGGCATTTAAATATGGATAGAAATGCTAGAAGGCATAAAAAGTATGCTGAAATGGAAAATGATAAAAAAAATAATTGTTACGACGACGTAGAGAAACTCGAGCTGTAAAAAAGAGATGCGCTACTTTACCTACACTTCATCAAACAATTACTGATCAACATAACTATTCTTTCGTTAATAGTGAACCTTCTAGCAGTTTCAACTTCTCTTTCATCAATCCTCTAGTCAACAAATACAAAATCATCCTATCGATTTTGGTTTAGATCATATTAATCAAGTTATGATTTTTTTAACCTATATTTTTACTATTTTTAATATGGCTGCTCGACAGAGTGATAATGTTCTTTTTATATATTTTAAGGGATAAATCATCGTGCCTCTTCTTCAAAGTTAGCAGCTTTGCAGAATTTACCTGTTAAGCCTCAACAACTCCATTTTGTTCCAAATTGTGAACATTATCATGCGAAGCGATTTTATCTTGAACCTTCATCAGTTTGTTGCTCATCAGGAAAATTTCCATTGTTGCTCCTGAAATGCCTTATGGTTTAAAACGGTTATTTTCTAACAATGACGAAGAATCAGAACATTTTAGAAAGAATGTTTGTACATACAATAACAATGTATCTTTTACTTCATACGGAGTTAGATATGATCGCAAACTAACAAAAAACAAGAAAGGGATTTATACGCCCCGTGTTCAAGGACAAGTTTATCATTTCCTCGACAACTTAGTGCTGACAACCAATAAGATATCTAGAATTCAACTCTATATTTTTTATATTGACGAAGAACTAAAAAGAAGGACTGACAGTTATGATAAACCTTGGGAAAGTAAATTAACATTGATTATGTCAATTTTTCAGGATAACCCCTATGCGAAGTTCTTTCGAAGTTTTAGAGACATTCCATCACTTGAGAATCAAGAAATAATTCTCAAATGTTATCTTGGCCTTGATCAATGTGTTTATAATCTTACTACTACATCACAAGTGGCTGCTATATGGACTGAAACTGATGATGGACAAAATGATAAATGTCCTCACATCCAAGTCTACGCTCACTTGGGTACAAGTTATAGAATTCAGTTTTATTATGCATGTTATGACCCACTTCAATATCCACTTTTATTTCCTCGTGGTGAATCTGGATGGCATCGTTGCATTAAGTGGTTGATTCCACGGACAAATAGGAGCAATGCTTTAGATGAATGGAGTGATGTTCCTCTCGATTCCTTTACTGATTCATCATAATTATTCGCTCTCGAAAACATTGGCAAGTTTGTTTTTTTGTTTTGTCATTTTCCAAATATTTTTTAATTGCACGGTTCCATTTATCAATTTTATTTTTTTCACTGAAGATGGTTTGGTTTCTACTAGAGAATAGATAATGATGAATCCATGCTACTCCATAACTTAAGACTACTTCAGCAATTTGTTGTTGGTACTTATATAAAGATTGAAACGTCTCGACTTGACTTCCATAGAAAAAAATGACATACGAACAAAAATTCTATAAGATTTTCTGGATAGTATTACCTTTGGTCAAACAAAAGGTTGTAGAGTGGGCCGTCAAGTTGTGCTACCAGTTTCCTTTATCAGTGGTCTAAGGGATATGAAGCGACATTATCTCGATGCAATAGTCTAGTACAAAAATATGGTAAACCAGATATTTTCCTTACTATGACTTGCAACCCTATGTGGAAAGAAATATAAGACAATCTAAAATTTCATGAAAAGGCACAAGATAGACCAAATTTAATGGCTAGAGTTTTTAGAGCTAAATTTGAAATTCTAAAAAATGAGTTAATCAAAAAACAAATCTTTGGAGATGTGGTTGCATTTGTTTACGTTATTGAATTTCAGAAGCATGGATTCCCTCATGCTCATTTATTGTTGATACTTAAGTTGCATTTTAAATTGCTAAATCCAAATTCTTGCGATCAAATCATATATGTTGAAATACCAAATCCTAATGAAAATTCATGGTTATATTCTCTTGTGATTAAGTATATGATTTATGGTCCCTGTGGTTTTATGAACAAAGATTGTCCTTGCATGAGAAATGGTGTATGCAAAAACCATTATCCCAAGAATTTTACTCGTTTTACTATTTATGGCAAAGACAGTTATCCATGCTATACACAAATAGATGATGTAAGGAAAGCAAAAATTTGCAGACATAAGGTTGATAATAGGTGGGTCGTTCCTCATAATCCATACCTTTTGATGCTGTTTGATTGTCACATTAATGTTGAAATATGCTCAACTGTGAAGCTTTCTAAGTACTTATACAAATATGTCTTTAAGGATCATGACCTTGTCAGCTTTAGCGTTATCAATTAAGAGAATAGAACTAATATTGATGAAATCAGTGATTTCCAAGAAGGTCAATGGATTTCACCTCTAGAAGCTTTATGACGCATATATGAATTTCATCTAGTAGAGATGAATCCATCAGTTTATATACTACAAGTTCACCTCCCAGATCAACAGTTTATTTCCTTTGACAAAAATGCTGATTTGTTTTATTTATTAAGAAATATCAACTTCTCGAAAATAATGCTGACTGAATTTTTCAAGATGAATTTGACAAATAAAAAGGCTGAAAGCATGAAATGTCTGTATAAAGATATTCCAGAACATTTTTTTGGAATAAAAAAAACATGGTCAGAAAGAAGTCGACGAAAAGTGATAGGAAGATTGGTTACTGTTGATCCTAGAGAAGGGGAAAGGTATTACTTGAGGTTATTGCTCACCCATGTCAAAGGACCAATATCATTTGACTACTTGTTAACTGTTGATGGTGACAAGAAAATCTGTTTTAGGGAGGCTGCATTACAATTAGGATTGCTAGCATCTGAATCTTATATTTCACAAACACCTGAGGAAGCTGTTATGTTTCAAATGTCAGCATCCCTCAGACTTTTATTTGCTACACTTTTGTTCTATTGTTCACTGACAGATCTTAAGCAGCTTTGGGAAACATTTAAGGACGACCTTTGTTCTGACTCCAATATGTTTCTTCTTCCTATAATACATATACATCTGATGACGTTACAAAAATGGCGCTTCAAGATATTAATAAATCTCTAGAGCAAATGGTGAAAAGCTTAACCCATTATCATTTTACTGATCATGAATTTTATGTTGATTATCATCAACAACAAACTAAAGAAGTGCAAAATGAGATCAATATACAAATTGATCCAGGAGACCTATTATTACAATCAAGAATAAATGATGAGCAAAAGCACATATTTGATTTGATCATGAATTCAATTTTGACTTTAAGCAATGGAAGTTTTTTTATTGATGGTCCTGGCGGAAGTGGGAAAACTTTCTTATATCGAGCTCTCCTTACAAATTTACGATCATAGGGACATATTGCAATTGTTGTCTCTACATTAAGCGTTGCAGCTAGTGGTCTGAATACTGTTCCGTACCGGACAGTACCTGCCGGAACGTTACGTTCTGGTCGGGATCCGGT
>JANVCL010025456.1:0-10285 GCA_026546855.1 Erythroxylum incrassatum
TCCCACGGTTCCAACGAGAGAGACGACCCGAGGTTCAGCTTGCTGCAATCTTGGAATTAATTATTTTTGACCGATTTTCAAGGTTGATTTCTAATCGAACGATAGAGCTGTGATCAACGATACTACGTCAGGTGGACATTTTGGCTTCGAAAAGACCCTAAGCCATTTTAAGATAGATTTCTTTTGGCATGGAATGCGTAGTTCAGTGAAGGAATTCATTAAAAAGTGTGAAGTTTGTCAAAGGAATAAAACAGATAATTTAAAGCCAGGGGACTGCTACAACCTCTGCCATTGCCAAAACAAATTCAGACTGAAGTCGTAATGGACTTTATTAAAGGACTGCCACTTTCTAAGGGTTCCAGGCGATTATGGTGGTAGTAGATCGTCTATCTAAATATGCCCATTTTGTTGCCTTACGTCCTCCTATCACAGCGACTCGGGTGGCTAAAGCTTACATGGACAATATTGTTTGACTACATGGGCTGCCAGCTAGATTTATAAGCAACAGAGATAAGGTGTTGTTAAGTACTTTCTAGATCACCTTATTCGAACTTCAGGGTACCAAGTTGAAGATGAGTACAAGTTATCACCCACAAACTGACGAATAGACAAAATTGGTGAACAGGATCTTGGAACAATAATTGAGGTGTTTCACCAATAATCAACCCAAACGATGGAAAGAGTGGTTGGCATGGGCTGAATACAGTTATAATACCTCCGAACATGCTTCAACTAAGTTTACACCATTAGAAGCGGTGTGTGGAACGCCACCACCATCATTGTTAAGGTATGTTCCTAGTACTACTAATGTTGTTGCAATTAATGTCCAGTTGAGGGAATGGGATGACATTTTGAGAGACCTGAAGACACATCTGGTTCAAGCCCGGGATAGGATGAAGAGCATGGCTAATTGTCACTGGCGGGATCTAGAGTTCACGATGGGTGATCATGTCTTCCTCAAACTCCAACCATACCAACAGACCTCAGTAGCATTCAGGGCATCTCTCAAATTGTCTCCACGATTTTTTGGGCCATTTCAAATTGTCGAACACAACGGGCAGTGGCTTATCGTTTAGAACTTCCACCTAGGTCTAGAATACATAATGTCTTCCACGTAAGTCAATTAAAAAAATGTGTAGGCAATATCCCTGTGACTTCTTCCAATCTTCCACCATCTTCTTAGGAACACATGGTATTGCCTCAACCTGAGGTTATTTTGGACAGACGGGTTAAACAAAAAGGCCGTTATCAACCAAAGGAAGAAGTGCACATGAAATGGAGGCGGCTCCGGTTGAAGACGCTACTTAGGAAGATGCTCATCGTTTCTGTCATGTTTATACTGATTTTTTCCTTGAGGACAAGGATCGTTCGAAGGGAAAAGGAATTGTTACTGTTCATGCACAATTGGAAGAGGCACAAGCAAGTCATGCACAAATGGAATGCCTTCATGAAAGGGTAGAGGACACATGGAGTTATGGTGTGGAATGCCTTCATGCAGGGGTAGAGGACTCGTGGAGTTAGTGTGGTCCTTGGCATATGGAAGCATAAGAGACAGTAGTGAGGTTTTGGTTATTGCTTGACTTAGTCATTTAATAAAACAGTTAGTGGGCAGTAGTGGTTTTGTTTCCATTTAGATAGGCTGGGAATCAGTCGTAGGAAGTTGAGTCGGTTTAGGTTCTTAGTGTCCAAGTAATTAGTTTCCTAAATTAGTTGTAATTGAAGGCTATAAATTTGGTAGCTAAAAGCAAATAAAATGATCAATTACCTGACATATATCCTTTCTCTGATCTCTTTCTATCTGAATTTCCTTTCCTAAATTATGTCTTAGAGGAAACAAAATTCACTCTATCACTTTAACTACCCTAGAGCTTGTCTTTTAGCTCATAATCTCTTGCGTGATGACGATATGGTTAAGACCCAGTCAGCAACATTGATTTTGTTACACCAAATCTTTAAAAAACAACTTAAATCTATATTGAATAGAGAAAATGCGCCGAAGGTCCCTGATAAATTGGGGGTGATGTAGTTTAAGATTGAGAGTTACCATAGTGAAATTTAAGAATTCAGGAATAGTGCAACTCTCTAAAGCATCTTTCACAAGATTAATAATTTCTTTTAGAAAAAAGTGTATTATTGAGGGGGTTCATTTCTTGATAGCAAAAAAAGGCATTCCACTTCCAACGGGACTTTAGGGAGTCTCGAGAATTAATGATCATAGATCTCTACAGTTGTTCTTTTAACTTCGAAGTCAAGGAGATCTCCTTCCACTTGTTGATCACCGATGCAAAAGAGAAGCTACAGAACTCCGCTTTCTCTTAGCAGCTTTGGGTAAGTTAAAGAGTGTGGTGTTCTTATTATTAGGGATACATCTCAACATCGCAAGCCACCGTAAGCCCATTTCATGTATCAGCCCAAGTCCACAAATATAATGTAGATAATCAGATAAGATAGAGCAAGATTAAGTTTAAACAGATTTGGTGTTATCATAATCTTCTGTATATAGGATTAGATACTATCAATTTTGAATACTCAAATATATTGTTGTACATGTATATAAACTGATATATCAAACATGAATAAAATCATTCATTCTCCCATACAACTCTATTTCTTATATGGTATCAGAGCCACTGACTAACGTCCTTTTTTTATCCCAACCTAATGGCCTCAATCATCAACCCTACCTCTGATGAAACCCCTCAGCCCATCACTATCAATCCAGCTGCTCAAACCCCTCTGAGACTCACCTCTACTAATTACCTTGCCTGGAGAATGCAATTCAACGGTCTATTTATAGGATATAATTTGCAAGGTTATATTGATGGCACCAAGAGCTACCCTCCAGCTACCATAACAAACAATGACTTACCTCTTTCAAACCCAAACTATCAACATTGGATTCGCCAAGACCAATTGATCCTGAATGCCATCATTGGTGCTCTATCACCAACCATCATTCCATTCATCGCCACTTCCCATACTTCAAAAGAAGTTGGGATATTCTAGCCAAAACCTATACACAAGCATCAAGAAGCAAACAAAAGCAAGTTAAAACTCAGCTCAAGAAACTTACCAAAGGGCAGCTATCCATCACTGAATATATGCAGGCCATCAAGACCAAAACAAATGAACTTATTTTTCTGAATGCTCCAATGGATCCTAAGGACATCACTGATAAAGTTCTTGACGGACTAGGTGAAGAATACAGTGAAGTAATTCGCACCATCAATGCTAGAGATGCAGCTATCTCCTTTGATGAGCTACATGAGAAACTTATCACTGCTGAAGCTGATCTTCCTACACCTGTCACAACCCATTTTCCTGCAACAACCAACTACACAAACAAGTTAGGGGGTGAAAAAACAACATTCCACTCAACATAATCAGGATATACCCAGATGGTCCCAATAACAGTCCCAGCCTACTCATCACCAACATTTCCAGCACCATATCAGGCCAATTTTCGATAATCCTATGGCCAGATGCAACCTCTACCTCCCAACTCCTATGCTAGCAATAATAATTAGACTTCATCCAATTCTCAATACCAACCACAACCATACCTGGGCAAGTGTCAGATTTGTGGAGTCCAGGGCCACAGTGCCAAACGCTGTCCTTTGTTCTGCATTGTCTTTGCTGGTTCTTCATCCCCCTCCCCAAGAGCCAACTTTGTTGCTGCCTCCAATCAAGACCCGTGGATCCTTGATTCTGGAGCTTCTCACCATGTGACCACTGATTTACAAAATCTTGCTATGCATACCCCCTATACAGGCACGAAAGATATCATGATTCGAGATGGATCCGGGCTTCATATCAGCCATAAAGGCATGGGTACACTACATGCTGCTCACAAAACATTCACCCTAGATAAAGTCTTATATGTGCCTGAAATGAAACAAAACTTAATTTCAGTTTATCAATTCTGTGTTTCCAACAATGTTTCTGTTACATTCTCACCTTTTTCTTTTCTTGTGAAGGATTTGACAACAGGGACACCACTTCTCAAGGGTGCACCTAAAAATGGACTCTATGTATGGCCAGCATCATCCTCTCCAAAGCTTGCGCTCTCCACAACTCTTGCAACCCTATTTGATTGGCATTCTAGACTAGGACACCCTGCAAAACCAATTGTTAATCACATTTTATCTAAGCATAACATTCATTTCAGTAAGAGAATTCTTTCATCTCATACTCATTATAATGCATGCTTGACCAATAAAAGTTACAAATTACCTTTTTTCCAAATCCACTCTTGTGTCTATCAAGCCATTGGATGTTATCTTTTAGAATGTATGGACTTCCCCTATCTATTCTCATGTCAATTGCAAATACTATGTTGTCTTCATTGATCATTACACTAAATACATATGGATCTATCCCTTACACAGAAAATCTGATGTGCATGTTGTTTTCCTTAGGTTCAAAGCTATTGTTGAAAAGTTCTTTGATACATCTATTAAGACCTTATACACAAATAATGGGGGAGAGTTTATTGCTCTTACTAATTTCCTATCCAAACATGGTATTTCCTTCTGAACCACACCACCTCATACACTTGAACATGATGGCATAGCAGAACAGAAACATAGACACATTGTTGAGATTAGTCTTACTCTCCTAAGTCATGCATCCATGCCTTCATCCTATTGGCCACAAGCTTTTTCCACAGCAGTCTATCTAATTAATCGTATGCCTATGGCCACTCTAAACATGTCTACTCCCTATTACTGTTTATTTCGCACAAGCCCCAATTATTCTAAACTTCGAATCTTTGGTTGTCTATGTTATCCATAGTTAAAGCCCTATACATCTAACAAATTGGACCCAAAATCAAAACCGTATGTGTTTGTAGGATACTCACCTTCTCAAAGCACCTATCATTGCCTTGATCCTACCACATCTCGCCTTTACACCTCTCATTATGTCACTTTTGTGGAATTAGTTTTTCCCTTTACCATCTCATTACAAGCTCCAATCCCACCTTCAGCTGACCCTACTGTCACTTGGCTTCCACCTCCACTACATCTTCAACCATCCTCTCCTTCTCTTTCTACAGAATCCTCACCTTTCCTTGGAGCTGCCCCTGAGAATATGGCGCTCCTTGTTGCTAGTTCCTCCTCAAGAGAGGATATTGGGACAACCCTAGTGCATCCTCCTCCTCTAGTCTCTAGTCATCCGATGATCACTAGAGCAAAGAATAACATCCACAAGCCTATTCAAAAGCTAAGTCTCACAGCATAATTACAAGGTAATGAAGACTTTGAACCAACCTGTATATCACAAGCTCTAAAGGATTGCAATTGGCGCAAAGTTTGCTCAGAAGAATTCAATGCCTTAGTCAAGAATGGTACTTGGGAGCTAGTTCCACCTGAGGCCACACAAAACCTTGTAGGCTGCAAATGGATCTTTAGAATAAAACGCCACTCGGATGGGTCAATTGAAAAGTACAAAGCCCGCCTTGTTGCCAAAGGATTTCATCAACATCCTAGCATTGACTATGCTGAAACCTTCAGCCCTGTTGTAAAACCAACTACTATTAAACTCATTCTCATCATAGCTGTCTCAAATGGATGGGATTTACACCAACTAGATGTGAATAATGCATTTTTACAAGGCCCACTAATAGATACAGTATTTATGGCACAACCCAAGGGCTTCATTGATTCTAACAAACCACATCATGTACGTCAACTGAAGAAAGCTATCTATGGCCTTAAACAAGCACCAAGAGCATAGTACCAAGCACTCAAATAGTTTTTGCTTCAGTCTGAATTCACCAATTCGCACTCAGATACTTCTCTTTTCCTCAATCACACATCACATGTTATAGTTATACTTATTGTCTATGTAAATGATATTATTGTCATAGATGATAATACCACTCTACTTAATCACTATATCAGTCTTTTAGCTGAGAAGTTCTCTATTAAGGATTTAGGAAGTCTATCCTATTTCCTTGGCATTGAGGTTCTCCGGAACAACCAAGGCATCTTACTTTCTCAAAGAAAGCACATCACTGATTTACTATATGACACCAAAGTGCATGAAGCAAAACCAGTACTCACACCTATGGTGAGCCACCCGACTCTGACTCTACACTCGGGCACAAAATTAACAGATGCAAGTGAATATCGCAAATTCATCGGAAGTCTACAGTACCTGTTACTCACCAGACCGGATATCGCCTTTGCTGTGAATAAATTATCTCAGTTCAATCATTGTCCCACCACTGAGCACTGGTTGGCTATTAAAAGACTACTTCAGTATCTCGCCGGCACTATTGATGAAGGTATTCAGCTTTTCCGAAGCTCCAATTTGAATCTTCATGCCTTCATTGACCAACTTCATAGACCTCTACTTCACGTATTGTCTGACGCTGATTGGGGAGGAGACAAGGACACCTATTGCTCCACTAGTGCATTTATTGTCTTTCTAGGACAAAACCTAGTGTCCTGGAGCTCAAACAAGCAGCGATCTGTGGCGACGTCATCCACGGAGTCCGAATACAAAGCCATCGCCAACACGGTTGCTGAGCTAGCTTGGATAAGCAATCTTCTTACCGAACTATGAATCGGGTTGCAACACACTTCGTTGATCTATTGTGACAACATCGGAGCTACCCAATTGAGTTCCGATCCGATCTTCCACTCTCGGATGAAACACGTCGCAATTGACTTCCACTTCATTAGGGATCTGGTCCAATCTGGTGCTCTCTGTGTCTCTCATGTCTTCGCTGCCGATCAGACGGCTGACTGTCTCACCAAACCACTCTCTCGACAACCCTTTCTCTGACAGAAGATCAAGCTTGGTATTCGTCGATGCCTACCAGCTTGAGGGGCCATATTAGGGATACATCTCAACATCGCAAGCCACCGCAAGCCCATTTCATGTATCAGCCCAAGTCCACAAATATAATGTAGATAATAAGATAAGATAGAGCAAGATTAAGTTTAAACAGATTTGGTGTTATCACAATCTTCTGTATATAGGATCAGATAGTATCAATTTTGAATACTCAAATATACTGTTGTACGTGTATATAAACTGATATATCAAACATAAATAAAATCATTCATTCTCCCATAGAAACTCTACTTCTCATACGTATTCCTATAAGTAATTCATAGATTCGTTTTGAGTTATTGATGTAAATAAATTTAATTCTTGAAATTAATTCAAAGTTTTTTTAATTTACTATTCTTTCATAATTGAATTATATTTCCTCACGTAAAAGCATGACTAAATAAAATTGTATTATTTACGTCTTAAAGTCTATCTTCATTAGATTTTATTATTGTTATTAAAAATAATATTATAATAAATATTTTAAAAATCAGATTAAATCGATTCATCTGACCAAAATAAATATAAATGGGTCTAATTTTTAGTCGAATTTATATTTGCAACCTTAGTGAGTAAAAACCGGCTGATTACGTAACGAGCGGCTAGCAACAAATCAGTTGAGTAACTAATAACTAAGCCAACTTTATAGTGGGACCCACCTCTGATTCCTTCCTCTCTCTTCTTTGAATGACTTTTGTGGCATGTGGGACCACATTATTCTTTAATACGTGCGACCCATGATGAATTTCTCTCCTTCTATGTGATTCTTGAGTTTTAATACGATGTACTTTTAAATATTTTGAAGCTTCAATCTAACCCTTTTTTTTTCAATTCTCACACATATTAATTAATAAATTATATTTTATAAATTTATATTCTTTATTTATATATTTACATTTAATTTAAAATTTTATTTTAAATTATTATTGTTAAAAAATGAACTACTTTTTTTCCTAAAAACTACTAAATTTATTTAATCTTACTAATAAATTATATTTGTCAAAATTTAAGTTCTTTATTTACCTCCTTATATTTTAATTAAAAAATTTTAAATTATCATTGTTAAAAACTAATTATTATTTTTTATCATAAATTTGTTTAATAAATTGAATTATTAATTAGTATATATGAGTAATTTTGCTTAAGATAATTTAAGAATGTACTAAAAATAAGATTTAAATTATAAAGAAGTATGGTTAAAGAACATTGAAAAATAAGTTAGAATAAAGTTAGTCTTTTTCTATTAACTTTTAAAACATACTTCAATTTTTATGAATTTTTAAATAAATGATAATATATAATATAATTTCTATTTTATTATTATTTAAATTTTTGTTAAATTTAATATTAATCTAAATTATTAAATTTATTATTAGTTTATTATAAATTAATAGACATTATTAACACAATTTTATTTCATTAAAATATTTTATTTATATTACATTTTTATTTATTTTTATAAATTTTTTTAATACATATTATATACTAATTTTATAAAAATTTAATACCTGTTAAAATGTTTAAAACTTAACCCTTGCTTTATCATCATCATACTTTCATTTTCTCAACCCTACCACCTCCCTTGCTCATAAACTGACACCACCACTATCACTTCAACTTTCCGCCACTATCCTATGGCAGTGGTGTTATGTGATAGATAGAAACATATGCATTTCTGATAAGATCACTTACCATACTTTGTATTCAAGCTTAACCCTATTCCTCGTAGCCTGCTGATATCCCCCAATCTCTCAGTTCATGCTTCTCTCTGTGTATCTCTCATTCTTTTTAATGTTTACTGTTGCTCCTCTTTTACCATTCCCACGTTACCAGAATCATAAAAAGAAGGTTGGATTTCAACTGTCTATATTTTGTTTCTTACAAATCTGAAGAGGGTCAATTTAACTCACCCACTACTATTGCCGTTTTGGGGTTCTAAAAATTTCAGTGTTTAATTTAGTAGCTGAATCTCGACGGAGCTCTCTGCGTGGAATCGAAGTAGTGGAGGAGATCATAAGAATCCACAGAACGTTGACAGAGAGGCTTGGAATCAACAAAGTGGAAGCGGCGAATTGTAAGAGACTTATCATTAGAGATAACGATTATAAGCATTGTTGGAATAGGATCTTCACTTGTAGACTTCCTTATCAAGTCCTCGGTTTTGGTCTTCTTTGGTGATAAACATGGTTTAGTGAAGGACACTTGAGTTGTAGGAGACTCTCCGTGAGATACAACAATTGCAAGTATTATTGGTTTATGTTCTTCGGTTTTTAGAGTTCCCTATCAATTCGTTGCTTTAGGTCTCCTTTGACGTGAGCTGGGTTGCTTCTTAAAGTTAACTGTGTCGTGGAAGGAGCGGCTCGTACCAAGACTTTCTTTTTTTTTTTTTTGGTTGTTTGGTAAAAACCTTCTTTAATGGAATAGAATCGACCGAAGTTTATGAATTATTATAAAATAATGTAATGTAATATAACAAAAGTTGTTTGAAAATAAAAAAGGAGTTTATAATATAATAAAGTAAATTATTGTTAAAAAGATTCGATGTAATAAAATGGAATATAATATATAATAAATAATTATAGTTATTAGTATTACAAGAAGTTCAATGCTACAATTTTACACAAAAATTATGTTTAATTAAAAAGTTACAGTTCAAGTCACAATGGTGATAAATAATTTTTTATATATTTTCTATTTTAAAATGATAAAATTTTTAATAAAAGTTTATTATTTTATTATTAATTATATACAATTTATTATTAATTATATAAAAATATTATTATTAATTATTTAATAAATTTATTTTATTCTATTATACGTTCTTTAGATTTAAAAAATTATTTATATTTTATTTATATAGAAATATATACCATAATTTTATATATTTTCTATTTTTATTAATAAAAATTTTATTAAATTTTTTATTTTATTATTAATTATATACAATTTATTATTAATAATATAAAATATTATTAATTGTATACTATTATACTCCTGGTATTAAAATTATTGAGGATATATTAGATAGTATGTATTTACGTTTCACCTTAAATTTCTCAAATTAGAGGTTTCTTGTTTTGATTATTTATGATGAAATGAAACGTAACATGAAACCCTCATTTTCATCTTATTTCGTTACATTCTATTTTAAAACCCCCAACTAAATGATGAAAGTGTATTATATTTTTTCTCGTTCTATTATCAACTTCTCAACCAAATACGATATAAGGAAACCTGCATCGTTTTGTTTAAAGAGTTGACTCTTAAACTTAATTAAAAAAATTTTATTTTATATTTTTAATTTTAAAAATTATTTTTAAATAATTTACGAAATTAATCTATTGCCATCCCTAACCAATACTGGCAATTTCAGGAATATAAATTGTCATTCAACATCTAGCGTTTGAAACTCTGTATAAGGGCCTGTTTGGTTGAACTTTTG
>JANVCL010025511.1:0-10282 GCA_026546855.1 Erythroxylum incrassatum
TTGAGTTAAATGGATTAGTTTGGTGTCAATTCTATTAAACCCTCCTCCAATAGGCTGGGAGTTCGCCATCTTCTCAAAATAAAAGCCCACATGCATACAAAGAGCCACTTTAAATCTCTTAGTCCTGGCTTTGGTCATAGACCATTCTGGTATGGCTAGCTCTCTGCCTGGCCTTGCTCGATTGTCCATGGTTTCGCTTACATTAGTCCCTCCCTTCTCAGGAAGATTCGTCCTCGAATCTGAATCTATATCAAAAGGAGAAAGATCAGCAACATTAAAAGTAGCAGACACATTATACTTACCTGGAAGATCAATTTTATAAGTGTTGTCATTGATTCGCGCCAACACTTGAAATGGACCATCACCCTTAGGATCCAACATGGATTTCCTCTGGGTAGGAAACCTCTCCTTCTTCAGATGAACCCAAACCTAATCACTAGGTTCAAAGGTCACCATTTTTCGCCCCTTGTTGGCATGCTTCACATATATCTTGTTCTTTTGCTCAATATGATGTCGTGCCTTCTTATGCAACTCTTTGACCATCTCGGCTTTCTTTTTGCCATCTATACTAGACAACTCATGCAAGGGTAAAGGCACCAAATCCAAAACAGTCAAAGGATTAAAACCATTAACAAGCTCAAAAGGTGGAAAAACCTGTGGTAGAATGCATACTTCGATTATATGCAAATTCAATAAATAGCAAATATTCACCCCAAGTTTTCAAATTTTTATCTAGTATAGCACGCAACATAGTACCCAAGGTCCTATTAACTACCTCAGTCTGTCCATCTGTCTGTGGATGACAAGTAGTAGAATAGAGCAATTTTGTACTCAACTTGCCCCACAACACTCGCCAAAAATGGCTCAAAAATTTAGCATCTCTGTCAGACACAATAGACCTAGGAATGCCATGCAATCTAACAACATCTTTGAAAAATAAGTCAGCAACATGCACAACATTATCAGTCTTATGACATGCAATAAAATGTGCCATCTTACTAAATCGATCAACCCCAACAAAGATGCTATTTAAACCCCTCTTTGGCCTAGGCAAGCCCAAGACAGAGTCCATAGAAACATAAACCCACGGTTTAGTAGGCACAAGTAATAGGGTATACAATCCATGAGGTTTGAGAGTGGATTTTACCTGTCTAAATGCAGTACACTTGGCATATACACGTTCAACATCTCTACGCATTCCAGGCCAATAAAAATATTCATGCAAAATATCCAAAGTCTTAACAACCCCAAAATGACCCATTAATCCACCACTATAGGCCTCATGCACAAATAAAGCATGCGTAGAACAATTAGGCACACACAATTGATTACCTCGAAACAAATAGCCATTATGCCTATAGAATTTCTGGAATGCAATATGCTCACAAGCAGAATAAACAGTAGCAAAGTCAACATTTGAAGCATGCAATTCCTTAAGTTGCTCAAAACCTAAAAGTTTAGAATTAAGAGCAGAAAGTAAAGTGTATCTCCTAGACAATGCATCGGCTACCATATTCTCTTTCCTTTGCTTATAGTGAAGCACGTATGGAAAGGTCTCTAGAAACTCCACCCAAGTAGCATGTCTCTTGCTCAACTTGCCTTGTCCTTTCAAGTGCTTTAAGGACTCATTATCTGTCCAAATGACAAACTCTCTAGGCTAAAGGTAATGTCGCCACACCTCCAGTGCTCTCACCATAGCATACAGTTCCTTGTCATAAGTCGGATAATTGAGTTGTGCACCACTAAGTTTTCACTTAAATATGCAACTGGTTTATTTTCCTGCAAAAGCACAACCCCTATACTAATCCTAGAAGCATCACACTCAACCTCAAAAGCTTTCTCAAAATTAGGTAAACAAAGAATGGTAGCAGAACACAACTTATCTTTTAACTTGAAAAATGCACGTTCCTATTCCTTACCCTATGTAAACCCTTTCTCCTTCTTGACTATTTCAGTCAATGGAGCAGCAATAGTAGAAAAGCCCTTCACAAACATCTTGTAAAAACTGGCAAGTCTATGCAAACTCCTTACCTCACTAACACTCTTAGGTGTTGGCCATTCTTGAATAGCCTTCACCTTCTCACTATAAACCTCTACTCCCTGAGCACTGACTACAAACACTAAGAATACAAGTCTATCAATGCAAAATGTGCACTTCTTAAGGTTCGCATACAGTTTCTCCTATCTCAATACATCCAAGACACACCTCATATGCATGACATGCTCATCAATATTAGTGCTATAAATGAAGATGTCATCAAAGTAAACAATATTTTCCACGAAATACACGCAAGATATAATTCATCAACCTCATAAAAGTGCTAGGCGCATTAGTTAAATCAAATGGCATGACTAACCACTCAAACAACCCATATTTAGTTTTAAATGTAGTTCTCCATTCATCTCCTGGTTTTATTATAATATGGCGGTATCCACTTTTCAAATCAATCTTTGTAAAGATACATGCACCATGCAATTCATCAAGCATGTCATCTAACCTAGGAATAGGATGGTGATACTTTACAGTGATTTTATTCATAGCTCTGCAGTCCACACACATCCTCCAAGTCCCATCTTTCTTTGGCACCAGCAATACAGGCACAATATAAGGACTCAAGCAATATGGCCAGTACCCAAATACTGGCCATATTGCCAGTACCCAAATATCCTCCATTATCCCTCATATAACCACTTTTCTATTAGGGCATTGAGAAGCAATATGGCCAGTACCCAAATATTTAAAACATTTTATAGATGAATGTTTACTAGAAGTAGCATAGGAGTTAGAAGTACCTTTTTCCTTAGATCCCCCAATCGATTTCTTAGGTGCTTCCTTAAAATCCACCCCCTTATCCTTATACTTCTCCTCCTTCTTGGGCCATTTTGAGTTCAATGAATAACTAGAATTTGCTCCACTCCTTGCGACCACTCTAGCCTTAAGCTATCTCTCCACCTTCATGGCCATGTTCACCATGTCCTCAATCTTTAAGTAATGTTGTAACTCCACCACATTCGCTATCTCCCTATTCAATCCACTCAAGAACCTTGCCATGGTGGCCTCGGGGTCCTCCACTATATTAGTACGGATCGTAGCAATCTCCACCTCCTTGTGGTAGTCCTATACTAACTTAGTCTCTTGTGTGAGTCTTTGGAGCTTTTGATGCATCTCCCTATAATGGTAAGAAGGCACAAATCTATTCATCATACATGCCTTCATTGCTATCCAAGTATTGATGGGTATCTCTCCATTCCTCCTCCTAGAGGTCACAAGCTGATCCTACCATGTTAGTGCATAATTTGTAAATTCAACAGCAACAAATTTTACCTTCTCGTCTAAGAAGTTATGGCACTCGAAGATCAAATCAACCTTCCTTTCCCAATCCAAGTACACCTCAGCATCATTCCTCCCCTTAAATGCTGGGATCTGCATCTTGATGGATTTGAGGTCTACATCTCGCCTGGTGAGGGGTTCTCCTTTTCGAGCTCTCCTAAGCATGTGCTCTTCATAATCCTCCTCCTCCTCATCAAACTCCTCCTCCTCAGGCTCATACTATGGTGGTTGCCTACGAGGTGGTGGTTGTCGCTGACATAAATTTGCACACCTGCCTTGAGGTTCCTCGCGTCTCCCTTGTCTAAGCTCATCCATTTGTCCCCTAACCTCATTTAAGGCTAGATTAAACCTCTCAAATTGTTGTTGCATGGCTCTCAAAGTGAAAGCAATATTTGCATCCCCCTTTGGTTGTCATCATTACTACCTCCTTGCGACAATGTAAATAAAATGATATACCTGCAAAAACAAAGTTAGTGATAAACAACCTCACACATTCTCTTAAGTGTTTCACTCAAGAATTTTTCACACCCTCGTGTTTAAGTCACGGCAATGACTCCCTCAAATACGCTCACACACTCTTTCCCTTTACCACTCAATGTTCTCTAAAATTCAAGTTAAAATCAGAACCACGACTTCATCAAATCAATGCTCCCAAATGTAGCTCGAGTAACAAGTAACAAGCAACCTAAACCAATAGCCAATAACAAGCTAGCAAATTTGGAAAATTTGGACACTATTGTTCACAGTTGACTTAAACGAACTTTAGTCAAGTAACAATTATAAGCAATCATATTTTTTAAAGATTTTTTGACTTTTTATTTTTTGATTTTTTTATCTTTTTCTCTTTTTTCGGATTGTCCGTTTCTTTTTTTCTAAGACTTTTTTCATTTTTTTTTCATTTTTTGAACTTTTTTTTGATATAAGCTGAAAGTTTTCAACACATAATTGAAAACCCTAAATAAAATAAAAGCAAGAAGAAAAATTGAAATCCTAGGCCAAAAGTTAATTCACACCTAAATTGATGATCTGACGATAATTGATTGGCGATGGGTGGCGGTTTCTTGAATTGATGGAGTTGAATAAGAATCCACCTCGAAACCAAGGCTCTGATACTAAAATAACGCGCATCGTGGAAGAATTGACGTTGATTTGATGATGCTTTCGATGGGTGTTTTTGTTCGGTGTGTTTTCGACCTAGAGGAATTAAGAAGGATGGCAATTTCAAATTCAACAATCAAGAAAATAAGGATACACAAGGTTTGATTTCTACGACACCTCTTGAAAACTTGTTCCAAGCAATTCTGATGATCAAAATAAAACCAAGAGAAACGAACAATCGACACGCCACAATTGGGAAAGCAATTGATAAGTGAAAGACTGTTCGAAAAGTTACAAGAACAAGAGAATAATGTTTCTCCTTATTGAAGCCGACGACACTCAATCAATTCTTATATAAAAGTTCCATATAAAAACCCTAGAAAATAATTATCTATACCTAGGTCAATTAATAAAAGGTTGGGCTAAAACACATGGAAGCCCAAAATAAAACGAAGTCCAAAAATTAAATAAATAGGTCTGATATGCTCTTGAGCTTAAGTGATGAAACATTAAAATAGCCCAAGTCTTCGTGTCTTCAAGCTCCAAGTGTATCTGATCCAAGGATTTGGGTTAAATGGATTAGTTTGGGCTTAACTCCATTAAACTCTCCTCCAATAGGCCAGAGCTCGCCATCTTCTCAAGATAAAAACCCACATGCGTCGAAAGAGCCTCTTTAAATCTCTTAATCCTAGCTTTGATCATGGGCCATTCTGGCATACCTGGCCTTGGTCGATAGTCCATAGTCCCGCTTACATTGCAAACCATGTTCAAACTGTGAACCAAATCATGTCAAAATTATCAACTAAACGATAAATAATACGTAGACAAAATGAATACATAACTAGAATTTGGTATCCAAATTCCTAATCATCAATAACTTGACATTTTGTAGGAGAAGATCTTTTTTTCCCTCAGTTTGATTTGAGTTATATTTCCAATTGTATTTTGGGAAGTTTGAGTTTTTGTTGCATTGGTATTCAAGGGTTCTAGCACTTGACATTGACTTCCACCCATCTATGAAGTTGATATGTGCTTAATTGTTATTACATTTAATATATGACACTTAGTGATTGATGCTTTAAAATGATTAAGACACTCACTTTAATTCATATTTGATTTTAGGTAAAATTTAGAAATGAAAGAGCTAAAGTGAGTTGAAAACACAATATTTGAGTCGTCTTCTTGAGATTCACTCTCACTTATCTTCATAGAGCTAGAAGAAGAAGGATTAAAGCATGGGGAGATAAGAAAGTGTCAAAAAGGAATGAACAATAACATAAGTCATGGCTTGAGAAGCATCTTAGGGCACTCTCACAACCATGAAAAATTTTTCATGGGCATGACACACCAAGTCACACCTATGACATCTTACCAACTCACTCGAAAACCTTACTTTTTGATATAAAAACATAGTTTTGATGAAAGAAACATTATGAAAGGTTGGAGTAAACATTTTAAGGGTTTCGACAGGATGAAGAGGGTGACAGAGCACATCTTTGGGAGGCTTATAGAGTTAAGCTTCCCGATGTCGGTTCAAAGGTGATATAGACACCAAAGAACCCAGCTAAGCATTCTTTCATTGTTTATTGTTCTTTGTCTCTTAGGAATTGATTATGTTATCCTATGCTTATGGATTTGGGCTTTCATATATGAATGATCTTTATTTTTGTTATTGTTAGATTGTTTACATATGAACTCATTGTTAGAATCTTGAACACAATTTGTAATTGCTATGTTTGAATATTGATAGAATTTTCAATATAATTCGTAATTGTTATGTCAATATTCGTTGGTATCAGCTAATGGTTTTGGATCATTATGGATACAAGCTGTAATTTTTGTGTTTTCGATTGGTGTCTAATCATTAGGGATAACATATCCTAAGTTAAATCTAGAGATGTTATCCTAGGTTGTTCAATAACGAGGTTTAATTAACGAGTGTCTCTTAATTAAGCACCACCTAAGGGAAAACCGAGGTTAACCGAGCTTGCTATTAACATACAATTAATAGTTGCTAAGAGAAGTATAAGGATAACACTCAATGAAGTATGTTTAATTGTGTGTAGGCCGAGATTAAACCGATGACTGGGTCCCTAACAAATATATATCTTTTCATTATTTATGAATGTTTTATTTGATTTGTTTTCATTAGTTTAATTTCATTTTGTTTTCTTATTTGAAAACAACAAACTCCCCTAAACCTAAACATCAATTCTTTTCCTAACAAAAGCTAATCGAATACTCTCTGTGGGATTAACCTAGACTCGCCACTACTATAGTTGTAGATCTAGTTATTTTAAGTAGTGTTACGACTTTCTACGTTAAAAGAATAAAAAATCAAAAAGCTAAATATTACAATCTTCCTTATAATTACATGTAAGTAGTGTCAATATGTATTTAAATGACTTATCGTAAAATACGTATTCCTACTAACTTCCCCACATGTCACTCCATACCCTTTAGTTTCCTATATAAACAAAAGGAATTATAATGTTATATAAGTTAGAGATAAAATAACTTAAAATTAAATGTGAATATTCGCTAACCACTCTCTTCTCTCTTCTTAAGATAGAATATTTATTATTTGAGCCTGTAGATATTGGTTATATGGGACGACTATCAAAATTAGATGAAGGTGATTTAGTTTTTGGTGGCCTTCCTCTTTTTCGTTGTATTATATATATTGATATATTTTATCATGAATAAATAGACATTTTTATTCTACAACTAAAATGAAGAGAAAAAAACTTAATAATAACTAACTTAAAATTTTCAAGTTTTGTCAAAAGTTGACTTTCATTTTTGCTTCCTCTTACATTGTGGCCAATTTTATAACAATGATCGCATCTCATAGCTACTCCAACCTCGCTCAATTTGTTAGGATTTTGTGGCTCATCAGTCTTATCCCGTTTTCTTGCCTTTTTAGGTATTCTAGGCATCTTCTTGATCAATGAAGGTAATATTGACTAAAGATTTTCAGTATTTAGCCAAAATTTAGGCCCACTAATGGGTTCCATAGTATACTGGTAACTCTTCAAATACAATCATGCTTATAACATTGATTGATATAAGCGTTGATACCCTCCTAGTGATATGATATACAAGCTATAACATGCTTACATGGAATCCTTGTTAAATCCCATAGGCTAAATTGACAAGTTCATGCTTGTGAATCGATGATGAACTTGCCCGTAAAAAGTATGACTTCAAATTTCAAATTCCCATCTATCTTGCTCATACAATGCCTAACTTCCCGTTCTGCAACTTGTATTTTCTTCCTCACTTTTGGGGATATATACATTTTTTTCATATATCCGATTCATTAAAGAAACTCAAATGTCTTCTAACATACTGATCAAGTTTTTCGTATGAGCTTCATAAATGAATCCATTTAATGTCTTTGATATATTATTATGAATTATTTCACATTTTAGTTTTGTGCTGACAAAGGACTTCACAAAATTCTTCAATTTCATTATTTTAAAATCTTCATAAACCTTTAGTGAAATAATCTTTAACTACTCCATTACCTCATTAAATTCAACTTGTATTGCTAAGCTTCCGTCTGATTTTTACTTCTGTCTGATTTTTAGTGTCTGTATCCTTCCGTCTGCTTTCTGCTAAGCTTCCGTCTGCTTTTTTCTAAGCTTCTGTCTGCTTTCTGCTAAGCTTCCGTCTGCTTTCTGCTAAGCTTCTGTCTGCTTTCTTACTTAGCTATTCTCCGTCTGCTTTTCATTCGTCTTCTTTTTGTTTTATCATCAAAATTATTAATCTCGTAACGTCATTGACTTAACATTCTCCCCCTTTTTGATGATAACAAATACTTTGATTAAAAACATGAAAAGCTTTACAATACAAAAACAACAAAAGAAATTCTGATTCTAATTTCTTTTTATCTTCTTCTTCTATCTTCTGTACTTCTTCCTCTTTCTGTCTTCTATACTTCTTCCTCTTTCACTCTTCTATACTTCTTCTTCTTTCTCCCCCTATTTGTTATAAGTCAAAAAGATTGGAGGCCACAATGCTTCACAATCTTTTTCATCATTTTCTTCAATTTCTTCATATCTTTGACCAGCTTATTAACCTGCTGTGTAAGTTAGGTAGTTCAGCTGCATTTGGTTGTTCGATTTCTTTGGGTTGATCTTCGACGATGTTAACCGTTGTAGTATAAGCATCCTCGGTCAAGACTATGTGTTCCATAATTTGGAGAAGAGGTGGTGGAACAGGTAGGTTTGGTTCAGGAAGATCAAGGTCATCAGGAACCGCTAGGCGTGGAAGTGGTCGATTAATCCAAGATAGAACTTCTTCCAATGAAGTAATGTCCCATAATGGTCGATGGCGTAGAATGGTCTTCAAAACAACATTTGAACACTCCAATCCGCCAATCTGTAGGAATTTATACTGACTTTTACTCAGCATTCCTCCCTCTTGATCATCGATTGCGAATGTGCTTCCACTTGTTCCTGGATCTCAATAAAGACAAATTGCACTTATATTCCTTTTTAAGTCACACGCTTCATCTATCAAACGTACTTCTTCAGCAATTTGTTCAGCAGTCGTATCATCCAATACTGGCTCTGGGTCTACTTTCTGCTTCCCCTTATCAGTATTGTGTTCAGCATAATACGGTGGTTGAAAATCTGGTACCACCTTTATCACTGTGCTTGCTTGAACTGGAAAAATAGTATGAGGCTCTTTTGTCATCTCTGTTGGATATGGTTCCTTCGCAACTCGTTTCAATTGATCATAGAAACTCTGATATCCTTGATCCAACAGATGCATAACACTTTTATCAAACACTATTGGTTTAAAGTGTGCCTGCCCTATTTTCCTTGGTTTCTCCCTGATTATAATTGAATTAGTCTTCACAGACTCGATTCTTTCAACCACTCTGATCTCCAAATCTTCTTTCCTCAGAAGTGGTACAAAGTTAATTGGTACTGCACTTTGTTCTGCAGGTTCTTTCTCTTGATCAGCAGTAGAAAACACTTCTTCAAATATAGGATTATCACTCACAGTGTGAAATTCCTCTATGTTAGCAGAGACTTCTCCCAGACTAACGTCTTCTGGAACAAAGATGTTCTTCTCTTGCCTGATCTCAGTAGTGTTTTTCCTCAACCTCGGTGACTGTTGAGGTTGGGGCTTCTGCTTCTCAGATTCCAGTTTCCTCTTTCGTTCAGTCTCTTCAGCCTGTCTAGCTGAATCTTCTCTCAAAATTGAGACTAACGACCTGGTTGCTTTTGGTGCACGCAATTCAGAGTTCTTCACTTGATTAGACTCTCTGGATTGCTTGGCTTCTTGTTGCCGTAAGGTTTGCACTCTAGGTGACCTTCTAGATTGTTTTGAGATGTCACTATGAAGTGTCTCCCCTTTTCTCTTTAAAGCACCTTCTTCAATTATTCGAACCTTTGTAGACTTTGTCTCTTTAGATTGAGATCTAGAACTAGGAGACTTCGTCTTCGAACGCTCCCCCTCAGTTCTTGCTTTCTTTTGAGACTCTCCTTCTTCTTTGTCCGAATGTCTCAGACCCATTTTTGCTATAGAAGTTGAATCAATGTAGCTTCTAATAGGTCTCTTTATTCTGCTGCCCCACTCTAATCGAACACCCGATTCTTTGAAAATTCTTGTTAGCAGCATTCCATAGGGACATGTATTCGTATCCTTCATCGATTTCACCATATAATGATAGATCAAAAATGGTAGATCTATAGGGTGGTGGTTCAATAGATGAAAGATGCACTGCTCATCCAGTGTTGTCACCTGATGTCTGGACCCAGTTCTAGGCAAAATACAATTAAACAGTATTGTAAATAATACCCTTGCCTTAGGTACCAGATTCGATGTCTTCCTCTC